>NNCF01130483.1:54139-67434 GCA_002313205.1 Laupala kohalensis
ATTCTGAAAGTTTGGACGCTCTGCCCGCGATTACCCCAGAAGATGACGCTGTATCGTAAATGGGAGTAAACATTTGCAAAATATACGCAACGGGAAATACGTGGACTAACTACATTAACCAAGATTCGGAATGCGTAACAAAATTTCTTAATCGGGAATTAAGATTGTCAACGTGACAATTCCATTTGATGTTGTCTTGAGTATAGATACCTAACAATTTCGTACTTGTAACAGTTTTTAATTGTGTTCCGTTTAAAGAAGGAGAAACCTGGGGTAAAGATTTTGTGATACTATTGTGAAATGACATAGACACTGTTTTGTCAGTGTTTACAATTAGGTGATTTGCATGGAACCAAGCCGAGAGGTTAGACAAAACTTGTTGAGCCTTGCCGTGTTTACATAGGAGATCAGTGTCATCAGCAAAAAGAATCATTTTGCAATCTGATGTGGAAGACGGCATGTCGTTCACATACAACAAAATGAGTATAGGGNTGGGGTACTCCGCAAGTAAGTGGCTTTGTTTCTGAAAGGCAACGCTGATGTATTTTATTGTTAGTATAGGGTATATCGACCTGTTGATATTTATCTTTTAAATAAGAAGTCAGCCATTGATGTGGATTCTACGAATGCCTAAAAAATGCAATTTGGAAAGGAGAATTTCGTGATCGATGACATCGAATGTTTTGGATAAATCAAGAAAAACACCCTGAGGATTTTCTCCACTGTCAAGAGATTAGTAACATCGTTTACGAAAGAAAATATGGCGCTTGTAGTGGAAAAGAATTTCCTAAAACCGTGTTGATCGTCAGAGAGAATGTTATTTTTTGATAAAAATCCAGTAGAAGCTTTCTTTTTTAAAAAAAAAAGTGGGTAGTAGAGATGTTGGTCGGTAATTTCCAATATTAAGTTCGTTTCCGTTTTTGTGTAAAGGTTTCACTTTAGATGTCTTAAATATGTTAGGAAACACCCCTTCCGATAAAGAACTATTAAAAATGTTTATGAGTGGATTTAATATAGCGTGGGACGAAAATTTAACAATAAACTCGGGTATATCATCTATGTCTGTTGAAAATTTGTTTTTTAATGAGCGGATCCCATTGTTGACGATAATTTGATCTAGCAATGTTTGAGATGAACTGGAAAGGCGAGTGGGGTTGTTTATCGTAGTAATAAGGTTGAAGGAGTCGATAAGATTCTTGAATCGAGTAATTAGTGAATGTGCAGAGTCGGATATACTCAGGAAATCGATGTTGAAATCACCACATATAACGATAGATTTAGTATATTGATGTGTGATATATTTTAAAACAATTTCGAAGTTCCGAAAAAATATGTCAAGATCTGATTGATGAGGTCTATAAATACACAAAACAACAATACCGGTGTCGGTCAGATAACTGCAGAAAATTCGAACACACTATCTACGCAGAAGTTCTGACAGTGGAGAAGATAAAATATCATTACGGACGTAGATACACGAACCTCCGTGGGGATTTTTTGCTTTAAAATTTTGCCGACAGTAAGAACTTGCTAAATAATAATTAGAAATAGCAGTACCGTTGATGTTGTTAGTTGAAAGCCAATGTTCTATGAGGCATAGCAAATCGAATGGATTTTCGTGCACCAGAATTTCAATGTCTGTCAATTTGTTTAAAAGGGATTGGACATTATGATGAAATATAATTATTTTATTTTCGCAAAGAGTTTGTGACTCACGTGAAATGGAATCGACGTTAGACTGTGGAGAGGAATTTGAATTTGGTACATCTTCTAGTTCCGGATCAAGCCCGCACACTGCACCAGAACGCGATTATCACATCGTACTCTTGAGCGCAAATTGCAACTTTGTATGGGGTCGGCAGGATATGTGGATGGAGGAATAGATGAGGACGTGGGAGATGAGGAAGCAGTAGGTGAAAGAACGGCGACCGGAGAAGAAATGGGTGTGGAGATAGGAGGAGGAGGTGATGATGAGGTAGGAGCAAAGGGAGGTGGAGGAGGAGGAGGTGTAGGAGTTGGTAAAGGGGCAGGTGGATGATGTGAGGTCAGATGTGAAGCTAGGAGAGAACCGAAGTGATGTTTCCCAGACGGTCTCAGACGTAAACCGTGCTGGGTAAATTCCTTGGCAGTCAGGTGTGGATGCAAATAAAAAATGTGATTTTTGTGTCTGCCAAGTGATGTTTTAGGGAGATGTTTGCCAGGTTAATTTCGTGGTTTATTTGCGGAACGTTGAAGCGTTGAGACAGGCTAGAGAGTACTACGTTTGTGAGCTGAAAGGTCATTTTTAGTTTTTGTAGATGTTCAGACGCGTTGAAATGACCACCCAAGTTAATATCGTTCTGCCCACCTATGATGATTACTGTGTCCCGTTCTGTGAGTTTTTCAGTCTAGGTGTCCAGTTCTCGAATAACTTCAGCCAAACGAGCGTTTGGCTTAAAGAAACCGGAGACTGGCTAGGAAGCAATCCACGCAAAACGGAGGAATCTGACGACCGTGCGAATCAGCTAATATGAACACGGTTGATTTCTGCGTGGAAGTGTTGATTTCATTTCTGGGTAGCACTACTTTACTTGGTTTTGGGTGGCTGTGCTTACCAGTGTGTGGTTTGTGAACTGGTTTGGGTACTGGACGGGAGGGGATGAAACGAGTAGGTAAGGGATGAAACGAGTAGGTAAGGGAGGAAACAGGGACATGTAATATAACATACTAAACCTATTCTGAGTGAAGAGTTGGGGTGGTGCATGTGTCGTTGGTCTCACCGTGTGATAGCAGTTGGAAGGACGGTGAGTATTCCTGACTGTATTCCAACCGCCGATCGTGTTCTTATTGACATCTTCCAGCGCACTGATCTGTGTGTCAATATAATGTACCAAGTCATTGTACCCCTTCTGAAGATCAGCTTTGAATGAGTTGAGGAATACGATAGTGTCCGTTGTTGCTGTCTCNAAATTAACTATAATATTTTATGAATCTTTTCTTATTTTGGGATTCAATAAAAAAGATTCAAAATTATGACCAGTTAAAAAGTTATTGGGTGTGCTGTGTATAATATCAAGGAATAGACAAAAGTGATACAATAGATTTCTTACCTCATACAAGTTTCAATAGTTATGGCAGATTTGTTTCGAAACGTAGAATAGAATTCCCTAAACTTTAGTTCAAAACATTGAACAATTGGAGTTTCAACTAATGCTTCAAAATCAATTCCAAAGCTTACATCCATTTGAGCTAAAGCTTGACCACTACCCCTTGCTATGACGTTCACATGTCCCCACACTTGAGGGACCTGCAAGAAAAAATTCAAATTAATATTATAGTTTAACATATACAGTTTATATTTTAGGGCCATAAAATTTCATAATTTATATTTAATAAAAAAGAAGCATCTTTTTATTAAAATAAGATTTCTTTCTGTATTAGTAATCATGTTATGATTTACATCAGTGCTGTCCAACTGGCAGCCCTTGAAATTCTTTTTATGCCTGCGAGTTATAGATCATTTGACTTCTAATTGTTCATCAAATGTTGGGGGACAAAACTTTTTTGTTATAAATCTATGCTATCAGAATTAATATTTCATGTGGCATGTACAGGGAATGGAAATAGAAAATTGTGTTCAAAATTACCCCATTATATATTACAATATGAAAATGTTATATAATAATATTAAATATTAAAAGTACTTTAAAAAAATAAAAAAATATTCATTTAATTTTTCTAGCTTGTAATAATATAAATTTATTGATGAGAACCCAAATGTTGTGTTACAAATAAATAGATGTGATGCATTAGTTTTTGTTGGGCAACATTTTGCCAAACCCCATCTCGTGTCTGACCTGATCAATTGAAAGTGCATTGAAAATGGCGCATGGTCTAAGGTCAGTTGGACAATGCTGATTTACATGGGTTTATTTTACATCAATTTATCTGTAATAAAAAAAGAGAGATGGCTGGTTTTATTAAGTGAGCAATTCAAAATCAAGGCATAAATTTTTATTAGTGTTCACATCAGAATGTTGTTCTCAGAAAGGGAACTTAATAATTAAATTTATGTGAGCTAAATAACTCTGTTGTGTCATATTTAGAACAATGATACCATAGAACACATTTTATTTGTTTTATGTCATTTTGAATGAATTGTGCTGACAATCGTTAACTATCATGTCATCACATAAGTTTTCATTTCAACGAGAGGATGGAGTATCATATAATTCAATGTATGCTTCGAAGATAAACTGTTCATGTAGAAAATTGCCTAGTACATGAAACTTTATTAAGGCATATTTTAAGAAATATACAAACTCTTATACCATCTCACCTCCATTGTTTTCTCACTACCAATACTTTTATTGCCAACATGCAATTGAGTACTTAATTCGGAGCTAGGCATATCAATAGTCACTGACATATCTGTGACACCAAGAAGTCTTGCACGAAAAGCATATTCAGTGAGAGCTTGAAGACCAATTGCAGAATCCTGTAATATACAATTTCTCATTTTGTTAGGTCTGATTAGCTAGTAAAATTGTCCATATATGTCAACTGTCCAAAAAATTTCAGATGATATATGTTATTAACATTTTATATCAAGTAGAGATGTTCAAGTAAATGCAATTAAAATTATTCATTCAAAAGGGATGAAGCAGTGTAATTGGTAAGTAGCATAACCTGCCAGTAATCAGAGAAAAATAATAGTGTTAATACAAGTTTAGGAATTTAGAAATAAAACATTGTGCTTTATTCATTCTCATCACACATCATTCTCATTCTTAAAAGGATACTCATTGATCATTAAAAAATAAATAATTACTAAGTGTTTTGCAGAGCAATTTTCATAGCTATGCATGTATAAAATAAATATGACGCAAAAAGAAATGCACTACAATTAAGAGTCCAAAACTTCCCTAGAATGCAAGATTTCTCCCATTTTTGTAATTACCTGCCAAAATTTCCCAATTTTTTGATGTTACTATATTAAGGTACATTCTGGTCCAAAAATATCCAATGAGTGATGATATTTTATTGTTACTCATGATTCTGATAGTTTATAAGTAAATAAAACAGCAAAAAATGCTGTTTTTGAATTATCAGTGTGCCCTCTAGATATTAATTAAAAATGTTATTAGGTTACTCGCGCATGTTCTCTCATCCAAAAAGTTGATGGGGGTAAAGAGCAAAAATAATATTTTTGATACTCCCTAGTGTATATACATATAAAAATATTATGCAAATTTCTAAATTTTATAACTAATCTTCTACTTAATAAATCTTACCATACTAGAGATAAAACCATTGTTGCTCATTCGATTACTATTAAGCCACTGAACAACAAGCTCAGCATCAATTGTGGCACCATCCCATGCCAATAAGGCCAACAAAGCATATGCAGTTGTTTCTATTGCCAATGAATCTCCTTCTTGATGCTCTCGAGGCCTAATGAAAGGCCTTTGGTTTTCATAACGAATCTCATTTTGTGGTATTGGTACTCTTGACCAATAAAGGAGACCATCTGAAATAATAATTTTTGCTTAGTTTCACAGACAATGAAATTAATTTCAAATTACTGTATGAAATTAATTTCTGTTGTTTGTTGGATTTTCCCACCTAATTTTCTGCTATGACTCTGCAACAGTCTGACAGCTTTGTCCCGTTCACTGCTTCCACATAATGTAAGTGCATAGGCAGTAATTGCTATGCCATATGGATCAGTAATTTGTGATAGCATATGTTCCAAATATCTACAAGTAATTTGAAGCAAATTCATAACATTCGTGGATACAGTTTTGATTGTTCGTTCACAATAAAATGCTTTACATCATACCTGATTGCTTGCAAGGTAGCTGCATGAGCAGTTGTCTTCAGAGCTCCATGCACATGCTGAGAGACTTCAGAGAGAGAAATAAGTACATGTGCTGTTAATGTAACAGGGTTGCTGGTATTACCAGATACCTGAAGGGATAAAATTTGTTCATGAAATATATACATTGCTTCTACAAACCACTGTTTTTATCTGTAGTTATTATATACCATTCTCATTTTTGGGTCCAAAGGAAAATGATAATATTCTGTTTCATTGAAATATCCTTCAGGACTCTGAAACTGAAGGATCCACTCAACACACTTGTAGAATATTTCCGGTTGTACATAGAAGTAATCTTCCCAATCTTGAAATGCACCATGTTTTAAAGTTCGAATCACCCAAGATGTGAGCCTGTAAATGAAAGGAACTGTAAATAATTTATGATGAGTGTTAGATAACTTCCTGAATCACTTATCTATCTTGTTTCATATATTTTAAAAAAATTGTATTTTTTAAAACAATTAGGAATTATATTTCCAGAATTACCATACACTAGGAGCGGATGTGTCCCAATTTTGAAACCAGCCTTGGGTATTGTAGCGACGCATTACTTCACCCAACAGCACATTCACTTCTTCAAGAACTTGACGGGTAAACTTAGGGGTTAACTGATTAGTAAGACGTAAGTAATGCAGAGTCCATACATTATTTGCCAGTTCAAAGGCTGAAGCTTCTGTTCCCTTCAATTCCATACCCATAACTCCTTGTACTGTTAATGGAATTTCAGAGAAAATTGGCCCCAAAACATCTCCTATAAAGCAACACAAAACAATTTTTTTTCTCTTAATTTCATACAAAAAATTTTCACAGTAATTGAATCCACAGAATCCAACATTTCATTTTTATACATCCAACATCTCTCAGACATCTAAATTTTGCTCTGACATCTACATTTTTTCAGGATTACCCATATTTTTCTTTTCTATATGAGTGGAAGAAATGCAACAAATTTATTAAACCTTAAAAGTACCCGATACATGTTATAATTATTTATCAGTGACTAGTCCAGCGATTAGGAGTGATAAAGGTGAGAAACACAAATAAAGACACGCAAGCTCCTTCCAGCTCGGGTGTTTAATGAATACAGCCGCAACCAGGAAACAGTACATACAGTGCATACAGTACATAAAACAAAATATAGATGACAAGGATTAAATATTGCCAACCTAAATCCAACAATACAACTATCATACCACTTTTTATTGCAAAATTGCAACTGTCAATACTAGGAACCTCCTACCCAGTAATATCCTCAATCAAAGCCTGACAAGCAGACAAATAACATCACCAATAAGAGAGCTCAGAGCTTCTCGGTAAGTTTCATTTTCATAAAATTTAATTTGTATATAATACTGCTGTGTTAATCTATCCACTTTCGAGATCTTGTATGATATATGTTGATCAAAGGGAAAAAAATGTGAATAAGAAAATAAAGACTTGCAACTCTTGTGAACTCATCCTTTGCTCAAGCATAATAAAACATAGATATTTGAGCGAACATACTTTTCCCTATTTTGAATATTTTTTAAATGTTTGCCATACTTTCTATGTTGTTTAGGGCCCAAACCTGTAGGTTATGTGAGAAGTGCCAATACTTCACATCATGAGCGAGGTGCTGATGTATTATCCTGAATGAATCATTTAAGACAGCAACATATATGAAATCAGTCAAATTCTACATCTACTGTTGATGGTGACACTTCTTAAGTGATAACTGAAGTAATCAATAAATAATAGAATTTTTGACTTGTGTATATTTCTTTATGATAGTTCTAAGAAGTCTATTGTACATATGCTACAAAGATACATACCACTCACAGTTACACTGGCACTAGTACTTCCAAAGATGTATCTTCTCCAGTCTTCGTAAGGAACAAGAGGAGTCTGATCAACAAAAATAGCCATATACCGAAGGACTAGAGCCCTGTTTTTAAGATCTAAAAATACTGATGTGTGCTTTGAAATAAGACCACCTTCAGCCTAAAAATATGCACAAACATAAGATTATAACAAAATACCACCAAATCAATAAAGAATATCTCAAAGAAAAATCATACATACCAACACAGTCATATTGTGAATATGCTTCAGACCAGCAATCTGAGTGGTAGCTGATATTTCAATACTAAGATCTCCTTGTTCAATTGTTGGAGCAACAGGAATATCAACATGCTGCTGAGACCTGGGAGGCAGCTAAAAATTCTTTTTATAAGGCACAAAATATTTTGTCACAATGAATAGTTAAAAACCAATCTTACTTATATTAAATAATACAACTTATATCCATAACTTTATATCATTAAAAATTATATGTTGCTCATATATTGGTGTGTTGACAGCATTCTCAGTTACTTAATGATTAATAGCATATTAATAATAATGGAGTTTTAGAGTGCAATGTTAAAAATACAAAGAGCAAAACAATAAATTAAGGTGAAAACTTATAAATAGTATTCTAAAAGAAGATAAAATAATCAATTATAAAATAATATTTCTTAATATTTACACAATTTTTTCACTAGCATAAGACAAAATCTTGCAGCCAAAATTTTAAGACAAAGTTCACAAAAAGATTAAATATACACAATTCTCTGTTTTTAAGATAAATGAATTCAGTTGGATAACAATAAATATTTATTGGATAACAGTACATGTTTATTAAATAATTTCTTTTAAAAATATTAAATCCGCCACTGCCCATGGGCCCTTGATCAGAATGGATGGGATTCCTTGCTTATTTACAGAGAGTAACTTAGTTCTTGGCCTCCCACGTGGTCATACACATCTTGTTTTTTTGACAATAAAGTTTAATTTAATTTAGTTCAAAAATATCCAGTTTTCAAGGAAACAAAAAAAGTAGAAGTTAAGTGGTAAATGAAATGTTGCATAACCATTCTGTACTTGGTCATTTTCTCCTAGAACATATTTTACATAAAAATATATATTGAATTAAAGAATCTTTTTAATGAATTAGAAGTTTCTACATAAATGTTAGATAATTATGTGTGATATATGAAAATTTGATATGTTATTAAATATTGAATATTATTCATTCAATTTTTTTTCATTTTGGAAAGTACTAAATGCTTTTATGAAAGATCTACTTTATTGATCAGTTAAAAGCAGTTAATAACAGTATATGACTACTTTTGGGACTGTTAGAACAATCAAAATGCACTATTTACCTTAAGTCAAATTGTGTAGATCTGGTTTCTGAATATGTCATTGTCCTATATTGGATGTATTATATGTTCAATGTGTGGTGAAGTCCTAATGATAAACCTATGTTTTCATCCTCATCCCCTTTCAAGACAATCAGAAATATTCAAAAACCAATATAAGTTCAACTTTTTTCAGCTTCCATCAAATTTAAACCTACAACACTGGGTTTCCAGAAAACTATGCTACATTATTTTTAACTTTTTAATGAGAATAGTTTTTGTGGTCCAAATAAGTTCTGAAATACAGCCCTTCAAAGTTTTATGAACATTTTACATTTGTTCATTTTTATGGAGTTTTGTGGATTTTATTACACAAAACCAGTATTGCAAAATAATACTAGCCTGTTAAGTTAACTTGGTTGAAACATATCACAAGTACAATACAGACTTCTGTATATAAATGTAAAACATCAGAACTTCAGTATACACAACAGATTTACTAGATTATGTTAATTCATTTTAAGGAAGAAAGTAAGTGACTATCTCCTCAATTAAGGGCCGTGGATCCAGGGCAAAGTATTGGCTCATGGACTCCCTCTAGCAAGGTCTGTGCCTGTGCGTGATTGTTGTGTCTTACGATTCATATTAATTTAGTATTATGTGTACTGAACTTTTTCACGGTTGTGTACATTAATTCTGTAGCCCCATCTTGGCCCGGGTTTTACTCCGGTTTTTCTTCGGGTAGAGGGGGATTTCTCATACAGGTTCTCTAGACTTTGTCTAGGGATGTGTTTATTGTAACAATAAATCGTAAATTTAGTGTTATTTCAATTCTTATGATTTTTAACCCTATCCTTATACCGTTTCCTTTATGCTGGCGCCCTATGCAGTGGAATTTGTCGCCTGAGCCTCGGATACACACACTGTCCTGAATCCAACACGTTGCGATTTCACAGGCTTTCTCACGCCCCCCCCCCCCCCCCCCNAGAGTTACCTAATGTAATTTAGATTAATATAATAGGAACGTGAGCATTTTAAATTAAGAGAAAATGCTTGTATTCACATAGTTCGTTTAATATCGGACCCAAATGTAATCAATGAAATGATCTGCTGGGACCCGGTCCCGAATATTTTGCCCACGGGTAGATGTGGTCCAATATTTCGTGGGCCAGTATCAATTCCGGCCCAAAGGAAAATTACCAGTTTAAAGCACATAATATATTTTCTTTGAAAAAAAATACAAATTCAATTAATTAATACTTTAAAACTATCATTTACAGCTGATAACTTCAAGTAATGAAAAATAATCGTATTTACCACACTTATATAATACTTGCTATGTTTTAATAAATAATAATATGGAACGTTAATATTAAATTATATTTAGAGAAAAAAATTCTTAAAAAGACGTGGTTATCGCCCCCTCCACCCATAAAGTCAAACAACTATTGTCTAGATCAGAAGGAGGCACTGCTTAGTGAATGGGGGAAGACAATCCTTATAATAATATGAAAAAATGAAGTGACTCACGTAGACTAGATGGTGATGGTCACCAGGTTCCAAACGAGCACCATAGCTTGAGACAATGCCTCCCTCTTCCACATGCACAAAGCGATGAGTGTCTGCGCCGCGGATCTCCAACAGCGCTAGCATCTCTGTGTCCATGTTGTTGGTGAGCAACGCACGCAATGCCACTTGTTCACCGCGGCGACAAGCGGATGGACCTTCCAAGTGGAACATGAATGGCCGCTCCGTTGAGAACTGCAAAGTAGTAAACCATTACTTGTAACAGACAGTTTCTTGACTGGGAAGTCATTCTTAGAGGGTCAGATCAGTTTATATCATGGTATTTTACGTTACGACCGAAAACTTAAAAGTAGCAGGGAAAAACCCGAGGGTAGCCAGATCACAAATCTTCGCTAACCTAAAGGACCTCACAAACCGCTTAATTCAACGTTTTAAATTCCGCGGACCACTAAATGATTAAAGAAATAAATGATTATCAAATATTGGATCTAGACATTTCAATTTTTGAACAATATGGAAGAAACCAATTCCATATAGTAACAAAAATGTTTTTTCAATTATGTCAAATTTGTAAACAGTTATTTAATAAAACATTTATTCAATTTGTGAAAAAAAATCTTCGGAGATTTTTATTTGTTGTTCCGTGGACCAATCTATTTTACATTTAGGAGGATCTTAGAATATCTTTATACATTAAGGAGGATGTATATATTGTTCCGTGGACCACCGGTTGACGACCGATATTCTGGAAAATATGGGATCCAAACTACGTAGAGATATCGATAGATCACTAGATTCTTTGGAAGATCCAGTCTCTAGTAAAAATGGCCATTGAGTGGCCATCTGGTAACGCCAATCATTTTAAATGCCCACCAATGACAGTTTGGCGATAATAGATGGCCATTTTTACCAGAGCTTAACCCGCTCCATTTCCTACGTCACTCTTTGTGGCTACACAGTTGCTACACATTCGTAAAAGCATAACAAGAAGAACTCACCACCACGGGACGGTCAACGACAGCAAAGCCATCCACTTGACTAACGCTGAATCCAGTGACGAACCAATCATCAGCGATGGGAGGCATCTTCATGCGGAAGAACTCTTCACCGCCATATTCGTCATTCATCTCACGCCAGCCCCAATCGCCACCGTGAATATCATACAAATCCTAGGCAATGGTCCGATACATGACGAATGATATTTTTAACTTCACTATGCAGAAAAAAAATAGTGAATTGAAATTCTTATAAGTAATTTGGAGGAAAGGTAATGATGTCAGAGCACAACACCTAAGGGAGTCTTATCGGAAAGGTTACGGCTACTATAGTACGAAATAAATGTATGTACAATTTCGTAGTTAGGAGCAACTATTCAAAACTTTTCTATCTAAACAAGGGATAGACGGCAACTGGTGCTAGAAGCGACGTAGCATATGTATTATCCTAGAGACCTGATGCAGCAAATATTGCTACTTCTTTTGGAAGAACATTCCCGTCAATATTTGGTAATAACTTCCGAATGCATTACAGATTTTATAAGTACACCTGTTCCACCAATGTATATGAGAACAACTTACTCATCAGAACTCAAAAGTCTCTTTTCTTTACTTTTGTGCTGGTGATAGTGCTCTATTGTTTGAAACTGATCAGGGCCAATCTTGTAGTGATATGGAACTGTGACATAAATGAGCAAGGTTTTCTACGCACATTTGTCAACAAAAATGTCTGCTTTGTTAACATTAACGTCACATCAGTTAGCTTACAGAATATAGTTGATGAACTACTCTCTAAAATCAGGTTTTCTGATAGATTCCTCCCCAATCACGTAGTGTATCTAGAATGGGTGGGTGGGGGGTCCGCCCCGAGTCTCGTCATCTAAGGCGCCTCCAAACTGGTCACAAAAAGCAATATAAATACATAAAGTTGACCTTAAATGTACTATAATTGTATTAAAATAGTAAAATAAGAATAATAGTATTCCTGAACACAGCTTGCAAACATTTTTGTGTGCCTAGAACAGGGTCTCCAAGTTCCCCGCTCACAAACCTCATGAGTAGTAGGTACGCTACTGCTCCAATCATTGAGCTGGGGCACCGAAGTCATTGTCTAAGGACAGATTCCCTGCACATACTTAACAAGATTGTTGTGTCACAAAATGTAAGGTGTATATACCAGGGAAGGGCAAAAACATTCACTTTGGGATAAACTGGCTATTGATTTTGCACAACTGGCATGCGCAACTATATTCCGTACTTTCAAGACGTTTTTGACATAGGGCTTCGTTTTTACTGCCTGATCTTGAATGGCGTATACACTAGCTTCCAATGTCGGATGCATGGGTTAACTAAATAATGATCTCTTGGCAATCATTTAGATTTATTTTCTCAACTGTCCATGCATTTCATTTTGTTTCCGTTTTACATCTTTCTCTAGATGCTTGATGCTTAATAATTTCTTAAATATTCAAATTGAGTTGAGCGAGAATCGGCTTGCAACCATTCTAGATGGCATATTTGCACTTCTAGCAGTCATGGGTCAAAGCACAGAGAAATTTTACATCTCTTCGGAGATAAAAATATATTTTACTACATTATTATTACGAGCATTCTCAGCAACTGGCTCACAAAACCAATTAAATCCTGAGATGAAAAAAATCTGTCCCGGAACTCGATCTGCCGAAGGAGTCCAAAGTTAACAACTTTCCTTTGAAGCTACGAGGGATGTTCGAATAAAGTAATGATTATATA
>NNCF01130483.1:67658-79330 GCA_002313205.1 Laupala kohalensis
TTAACAATGGCATATCTTGCACCATTGCCACAGGTTCAGTGTAACTGATTTACGTAATGGCGTTCGTAGGAGCAATGACACCTTCCAAAACAATCAGTTATTTCCCCATTTCCTTTGTTTCGCTCCCTTTCCATAAAAACTTCATCAATATACATTTTATTTACGTACCATAAAACAATATTACAGAAGAACAGTAAGGAACAAGCGGAAAACAAACGGATCGTAAAGTACTATTACGCAAATGACTCGAAGAATACAGTCCGGAAGAAAAGGAATCCACTCATAAGAAAACAAAACATTAGTTCAGGTATAAATAATTCTCGATTTCGGAATAAATTGGATCAAGTTATTGTATTTCTAAACAATTGTGTTAAGAGAAACAATTAAGTTAAATGTGAAAACAGTAAGTTTTTCACAAAAGGCTGTCTTGTCGACAAAACATGCGGAGGAAATAGGATGAATAAAAAATAATTTCGTGAAAAAGCAGAGTACGGAAAACGTACCGAGGTGGGGCTGACTCGTGACAATCTATATTCCCGTTCTTCGTCTTCAGGAGCAGGACCTGAAAACAACACACTTGTTTAGATTAAAGTACTATCTTTTTAATATACTTAAATGTACGGACCATATTTAAGACATACTTATATTAATTTCCCCTTCCATAATTATATTTACCGTTAGTATTAAATAATTCGACCTTTTTTGGTGTTTTCCATTGTACGTTTATTTATTTAATTTTTTCATAACGATTTGTTTTAAATTTGAGATATTAGTAGACGCTTAGTAATATTTTATGTTTACAGTGTATAATAACTTATTTATAAGTATTATATATATGCCCAATTTCACAAATACGAGACAAAGCTTTGTGACAAAAACACCATAGAATACACAAAAAATTTGTTAAATGTATATTTATTTAAGGTGAAAGAATTAGAAAGGTAAAACGAGGTCCATTTTAAATCCTAAATATAATATGGAAAATAAATGTACAGATCCAGATTTTCACTAAAAAATTTGAAAACGTTTGAATGGAGCTAATACTAAGTCTCTTAACAAACAAATATTGAAGAACAGTGGACTATTTAGAGAAGTAGGAACAAATTTCTGAAACTACGGAATATGAAGTCCTTGTTCACTAACAAGACTTACGAAGTAATATAATGAAAGAAAAAGCACTGTCTCTTTATCGCGTGAATGACATTGATAAACAATTTTCATCCCGCATTATACGTTTGCAATCAACTCTGGCCGCAGGTGAGCTATCCACTGCAGCACCCACGTAGACTCCCAAGTCCGTACGCAACTTCCACCTGGTCTTATCCGACGAACCTGGGTCACATTCCCCTTCAGGGAAAAAGTGACTACAGGCGGCTGCAATAATGGTAGCTCTTAAGCTGCACCTGCGGGACGAGCAGATGGTCCCGGGTTCGAGTCCCGGTCCTTCGCAATTTTCACCTGGTTATTGACGTTGCAAACACTCCTCCACGAGTAGGAACTCGGAAATTGTGAGTTTGCATTGACACAAACGGTATATGTGTGTATTGACACAAACGGTATATGTATGGATTGAAACAAACGTAAAAGTGGGTAGTTTAGTTGTTAAGGAGGAGTGAAGAGGGTGGGACGGGGGGGGGGCGAAACATTTTGTCCTGGTGTCCGTGATTTCTGTCTGCGGCTCTAGACAGCGGAAATAGTGATTTTCTTTTCTTTTGTACGTTTCAATCTTTTTATAATATTTCTTAAGGTGTCAAGGTTGCGTCAAGGTTGAGTAGTAAAAACTTATGATGAAAAGTCCTCAAATTAAATCGTATGATAAGGATTTTAAACCTGAACCAGAGTAAAACTAATTATCCATGTGAGATACCTGTAACTTATACAATTAATTTTGAAAATGTTTCAATTCTGTCCTCCAATTTCGGTTGAGATCGTCTCTGATATCGGAGGTCAAATGATTTTAAGCAACACTGACCAACTGGCGGCCCGCGAGTTATAGAACATTTTACATCAAACGTTGGGCGCCCAACTTAGTGTTATAAATCTATGCTGTAAATATATATTTGACGTGGCATATCCAGAGAGACGAAACAGAAAATTGTGTTCGAAATTATCCCGTCGTATAAAGTATGAAAACATTTTATTTTAATATTAAATATTAAAAATATTTCTTAAAAAGATAAAAATTATTTTTCAATTTCTCCAGCTTGAAGTAATATAAATTTGTTGGTTAGAATCAAATAATCACGCTACTAATAAATAAATGTGACATTAGTTTAATTCGTCGGGTGACATTTTGCCAAAGCCCATCTCGTGTCGGCCCGATTGATCGAAAGTTAATAGAAAATGGCCAATGGGTATAAGATAAGTTGGATTTAAGTATAATAATAGACAAGAATGTGAGAAAGGGGAATTGCTTGCAAAACTTAAGGTCACTCGTAACACTGGAATGACTTAATAATCCCTTTCCTCCATGTCAAGCACTTACACTCGTTTTCGTCAGAAGAATCCGGGCAGTCGGGGCGACCATCGCAATGCAGATGCATTGGTACGCAACCTCCAGTAAGGCAGGCGAAGGTACGCTGCTGGTTCTCACGTTCTCCGCCAGAGCGCTCTGCCACCCTCTCATTCCAAGCATCCACGCCGAGACCACGACTCCCGCTAGCGGTGCTCGAAATATCACAACCAATATCTGAAAAGAAATGTTTGGTGTAGATGGTATCACGATTTTATTAGGACTCTAGGATGAGAAGGGTTGTACTAAGAATACAGGATCTTACCAAGGGGATAGGTAGGGACTTTTGCAAAAAAATCTAATTATTCTTAAATTTTGAAATCCATCACAAATTACACACATAAACCACTGTTCTTCTGCAATGTTATTATAAGTATATTTAATTATGAATTGCA
The DNA here is from genome assembly GCA_002313205.1 of Laupala kohalensis. Classification (NCBI taxonomy): domain Eukaryota; kingdom Metazoa; phylum Arthropoda; class Insecta; order Orthoptera; family Trigonidiidae; genus Laupala; species Laupala kohalensis. The sequence goes on from NNCF01130483.1 coordinate 70,566, forward strand.
TTATACTTGAAATAAAAAAATTGGTGTCACATCCTCCTGAGCGTGGCTTAGGCGCACTTGCCAACACCTTCCTCCATACTCCGTGTATGCTACTGATGATGGCAGCTACGCAGTCGAAAAAGCTTTTTAGCGACAATGAAAACACGGACAACAATATAACGACTTATAATTTATCTCTGATAATGATGCCAACATCCCACAATTACCAAGTTCCCTCTTAAGCGTTTATCTAATAACGTCAAAGCGGCATTCGAAAACGTGCGTTGTCCTCTTCAGTGGCCTACCATAAAATTAACAGATATAGAAAAAAATTAAAAGACAAAAGAATAGACCGTGGAAGATGAGAATGTTAATGTATACATACAAATTTTAATAATAAAAAGATTGAGAACAAATAAAGTTTATGATGAGAAATGAAGTAAGTATATTAAGTATTAAATATAGTTACTTTATTAAGTATTTTATACCTAAATTTACTGATTAGCGGTGTCCCTGGGTGTCAAGGCTTACATTTTGGAAAACACGGCGCTACACTTATAGACCTCAACGCACTGACGAGGGAGGCAGAAGTATGTTATGACAACCTTTATTTGTGTATAAAATGTTTTACGAGTCGTATGTTAATTTAAGTAGATATCAAAGGCAATTTAAGAAATAATATTTGCAAAAGAACCACAAAATTTACACGTTTTGGTTATTAGCTAGCATTTAATCTGGAAGTAGTTTTGTTTCGTAAGTTTACAGTGGCACGTTTCAACCGAATTCAGAACCAACTGCTCACTACTAGGTATAGTAAGTATACATTGCTAGTAGATAAGAAACCGCTACTATTAATGCGTGAAATTATTGAATTTTTACACATATTCTTTTTAAACCGACATTTATGCGTGAAAGAAAAACAAAAATTTCGAAAAACTCGCTCTTGGTCCCCATTTGAGAGAAAACACGTACCGAATTTCGTAACTCTTATCCTTTCGGTGTCGTCTTTTGCGGCTGATGCCACCCAAAAAACACTTAAAATTAAATACAGAAAATACAATTTCGAAGTTCGAAAAAAAATCGATCGGAAGTCCACACATACCATGTGCGCCAAATTTCGAAAAAAAATTTGGGCGTAAAAATTTCTGTACTCGGAAAAAATCAAAATACATCAACTTTCCATAACAAATATACTATACTTCCAATTTTGAATAAAAAAAATTAGAGCACTTGGATCACCCTGGGGAACGCGTATGCCAAATTTCTAAACTCCGAGAGTTTTCGAAGGGTTTCTGTGCACTGCGATTTTACTAAGGAAAATCTGAAAATTATTTTCATGAAATTAAATCAAACATCAATCACTGTGTTATCGGATCCCTCTTGTAGAATGTGTACGTTGAATTTCGGAGCTCTTGACCAATCAGTTTTCGTGTGTCTGTGTGTCCACTGCACAGCGTGTACACGGTTGACAACGGTTTCAGTTCCATTGGATCTTTCTTCGCATTTCACCGCCTCCACATACAAAAGTTTTCATGCTTTGTTCCTTTGCTTAAACAATGAAGATTGGTCAATGGACTCGCGTGAAATGTTCCGGATGACGGAAAACCAGAGACGTGCTAATTCCACCTTTCTCATTACAACAGATGAGACGAGCTCTTTAATCGAGTTCTATCTATTGAGAACACTACTTCCCTTCACGCAAATTTACCAATGAAATACTTTATTCTTGCAGATTAAAATATCTTTAAAGATTCATGAATACTCTGAATTTGGAGAAAATTCTCACTCAGTTTTCCGAATTTGTTTCAGTGGAAATAAGATACACCAAGAAACATTTGCAGTTAAACGGTCCAATTAAAGATAAAATGTATTTTATAACGTGACGACGATTGGAGCCTGGGAAGCGAGATTATTCCCACCTGTGGAGTTACTTATTCGCCAAAGTAATGTTTTAATATTAAAAATTGTATTAATTGTTAAGGACATTTTAGGTTCACTTTAAGAAAACCACATCATTTCCTTACAGTCGACAAAGAAAGTATGATCAATTCTTACCCAATTAGTACCATTTACAAATACTACAATAGAAAATAGTATTCATGATTATTTGAATTAATCTGCATCTAGTTGGAGCAGATTGACTTTTCCATAATTGCACAATTGTGTGTGTGTGGTTTTTGTGTGTGTGTGAAAAATGATACCGCCTATTTAACATTTTATCCGGAAACCTTTTTTAATTTTGAAATATTTGAATAAACAACTTTATTCCGCCGTAATATTAAGAGTTGTTTTACAGTAGCTTCACGTCTTTCAATACCTCGCTCCTGGTTCCTCAACTTACTTGACTCGTATAGAGAAACTTTCAGCACGAACCGCCCTCTGCGGAACTGAAAACGTCCGTGAGCGCTGTTCTTCTCCAGGAAAGCGTAGGGAAAATCAGATGCAAAGTGACGCTTAGCTCTCCACTTAGTGCTACAATGGGTGGGATACAGACAATCGTGTGAAATCTGGTTGCGTAGTGCGTAGAGCTCTCTCATCAAGTTTTGAGAGTTAGAGCGTTCCCTGGATTCAGGGTCGATACAAATTTCAAGTGAGTCGTGAGAAATTTTGTGCCGTTTAATGAGAAGAAATATTTGAGGAATAGTACAATTGAATCGCAAGTAATGTTCTAATATCCCTCTTATACCAGAGCTTCGCTTGACGTTGCGTATTTGTGAACTTGCCGTACTTGCTCAATCAATACGGACAAGTCTAGATGAGCTATTTTGTCTGTATTTGCTCTATTGTGGCAAATATACAATCATCCGTATCCGTTCTCTTGTCGGTTTTTAATCACATATCAAAGACTCAAATAAGGCAAATATTTGTGTGAACCGTCCACCCACGGTTAGCCATAGTTCGCTCAGTAGAGCGCACGCGATCAAGACTTGTTGATATTCTAGTTCGTTAACACTTTTGGCTCTTTTTATTCAAATGAATTTTTTGAACTTTTGTTTTTATAACAACGGAAAACATCTCTATGGACGGGAATAACGACACAGTTTTCAGACTCTACAATTATGTCAAATGCATCTTTGCATTTTGGCATATGAATTATCAACATCCACGAACGCCTCGTTTGCCATAGTCTTTTCGTCATTTTATATTTATGCAACTTGAATTGATAACTTGAACAAAAGGAAAAATGTACTGCTCCCGCTGTCATCACGTCCATTATTGGTATAAACAAACATATTTGGCATGATTGAGTTATTTGCTAATTCAATCCACGAGTGTACGGCATGTTTGTGATATTTGTGAATATGACAAATATTTTGCCGAATATAGTGAATACGCTTTACAAATACGCAACACCAAGTGAAGTGCCAGTCTTACATATCATATACATTAATACGAAAATAAGATTTCTTGCTCGTTTCCTGCGGAAGCAGACAGAGCAAATCACGCAAATATAGTATCGTACGTTAGAGCATTTAGAGACGTGTTTTCGATTCCCTTTTCCTTTCCGAGACAACAGCATTTGAAAATTACATCAAGAAAAAACGCTAAATATTTCACCGATTGAAATTTGCCCACAACTTGAAGATTTAGGGGAAAGTAGTATCTGCCATATTACTCAGGTAAATAAAATAGACTCGCCACATAAAAGTAAACATTTTCATACAGAATATAGGTGAGATTCAATGTTGATAGAAGAATTAGTTTTCAAACAAGCTGAATGTTCTTAACATACCAATAACGTATCTCGAAGTAAGTAGAATGAGTTAAAGTGATTTTATATATATATATATATATATATATATATATATATATATATATATATATATATATATATATATAGTAGAACCCTTCAAATTTGAAATAAAAAAATCCGAAGAAGATTCAGAAGAAAAAACGTTTGTAATAACACAAAAGCGCAGTAACATATTTATTATTACAAAGCTACGAATTACCATACGTTGCCTACTTTTATTGAAAGAATTATTGATAAATATTTGAATTATAAAGTTAAGTACACATAGTAAAATTTATAAAGTAAAGTTTACGGAGTAAATATAGAAAGTAACATGTATAAAGTATTAAATATTTAAAATAAAAAAATATGTTGTGAAAGAATTCGATCTGTCTTCCTTTTTCATACACTCACCCTACTACTATAAGTGTATATTATCTTGAGTTTTAAGGGGATAAAGAACAGTGGAACCTCATGAATCCGAACTAATCGGGCTTAAAGCCCGTTCGTGTCTTCAGATCCTTCGGTTAATCCGAAGTATCCGCCAGCTGCGATGATGCGTAGGGAGGAGACGAAACTTAAATCCATCCCCGTCGTTTATGACGCTGGAGTAACATCGCATTCTCGAGGATCAGTTCTCCGGATGGAAACCATCGATTTTAAGTAAAAATATGTAGTGCTGTGTTTGTCAGTGCTTCTTTTGCGTATTTCCTTGGTAATTCATTTTAATTTTCACTAATAGTAAAAAACACATTGTTGTGTGTCATTTTAAATATTGTTTACATTTTTCAATTCAGTTTTATATACGTGTAGTAGCTATACTTTCTTCATACTTCAGTTATTTTTCTGTAAAAATAGGAAACATGATACTGTAATGCCATGTAATAATAAATTACGTTCTTACGTCTTTGTCATTACGAAATTTTACTTCTAAATCCTGCTTGGATTTCCAGAAATTTCGGATATCAGGAGTTCGAACTCGAGCTACCCACCAAAAACTCATGCTATCAAGCATACATTTCGAATGGAATTGCAGGAAAATAGCGCTAGTTCCTAATCAAAACACAACTAAACTAATAGACAAAAATATCAATAGAAGAAAATCGCAACTAAACCTAAACATCCATTTATAAACCACACGTAAATTTATTTCTATGAATGTTTCTTACAAGTTTTGTGTGTATCTCGTGATTTTGACAGTATATTCCCAAAGTATTTACATACAACTATTCTCCTACAAATTATCTTCAAAGTGATTATAGCTTATTTATTAATGCTCAGAATACAGAAACATAAGTCACGCATGGTTATTTTCGCTATTTCAGCACGTCCGCAAGGAATTAGTTATTTTGAATCTGTTATATGGTTGCACAATGGCGAAACGTAGTGGACTACTGATAAGATTTATAAAATGGTATATTTCTGAAAATTAAGTCGACAAACATCACGGTGGTAGAGATAGAAAATATTGTAACTATTTAACATTAATAAACAAGTACCAAACAAGGTAGAGTGTTGGGTTTCGTTTGTTATTACGTCTCGTAAAGTAGATTTCTTTTCCCTGCATAAACATACCCTTTTTATATAATAAATTATTGTAGACTAAAGGTACTTTTCCGACAGAGAATTTAATCTTTTAAACGTTTAAAACTGTAGGAATGGATGCATTATCACATGTTTATATACATTTTAGCTTTTAAAACTCACCTTATCGACCATTTAAGCAATTTTAACATAGACTCTTACGAGAAAATGTTCTTTGAAAATAAATTAATTTCGGAATCTTTTAGTTTGATGAAACTTTTTAATAGAGAAACTCCTGGAATTCTGAAAATATATTTAAGTTTTGTTCGCAGTCTAACTCCTGTCCTCCATTGCCAACTACGTCATGGGCACACGGACTAATGGCACGGCATGCTGCTTACAAACGGACACAAACGAGTTCTCACATTAAAATACTTCTTTTTATAAATAATTCGTTACCAATTAAGTTGTCGTTTCTAGTGACTATAATTTATAAACCTAGCACCTCCTGAAATTTAAATACCAACAATGAGGGTAATTAGACTTTTGAATAATTGACTAACATACGCCGGCAGACCTACCTTAAACGAATGATTTTAATGTGATGAAATTTTAGACAATCTTTCTGGACTTCAAAAAGTACTAACATTTAATTATGTGTCTTATGGCTTCCTGACATTTAGACATTGTCATTGCGTTGTGTGAATTGGAAGCTACTCTGCTCTCCCTGTGTACTTTCTCCGTCACATAAACCTGAAGCCGAAAATAATTGCACTACGCGATGGTAGTTGTGTAAATGTGCACAAATATGTTAAACCCAGTTGAAAGCCTTAAAAGTTTGCTTTATGTTAACTTGAGTTCGTAAGAGAGTTTTGTGTCTTTGAAATGTACGGTAGGCTGATTCTCTCATGTACTTATTCTACTTTTTCCAGTCGAATCTCACGATAAATTGTAGACAAGTCAATATTCTTTTCTTCTCTTTCATTTTACGCATGCAACTTCTAACTGAATCGACAAAAGAAATACCTAATGGGAATGAGACTACTTACCGGAAGTTACGCAAGTAGAAAACCACACCCCCATGAAAGACGCTGATTCGCGGAAGCCGCTGGGTCACGGTCTCAAGACATTGCCTTTATTTCATCAGCATTTAGTAATGATTCCTTCCCTATTTCAATTAACAATCTGTTTTATTCACACATCCATGATATATGAGGTAGGACTTCAAAAGGAATAGATTTTTTTATAATAGGCATTCATAGGGATCTCAAATCTATAGACAACAACTAATACTATGGACATACACAAATTAATACACTTCGCAGCGGTAACAATCATTAAATAAAGTGTGAAGAAGTATTAGGATAAGCGTGGAGAGAATAAATCCTAAATTGGTTAGGTGTAAAAGTCGCCGTACCGGTTGAGGTACAGAAATCCTTTTCTAGAGATTCATGATGATGTTACCAACCGTGAAATGGGTTGTATGACATCTCCGTCTACTCGCTTCTCAGAAAAGACTATAAACCAATATGTCCAGGAAATGAAAAAACTTGCCTTTAGTCTTCTCCATTTTGAGAGAAATTATACGTCGTGGAAAAATCTTTGTTTGATATTTATCCAGACTATTCAAAATATTACCCGAGGAAGTATTTACTTCGAACAAAAAAAGCAATAAAAACTCAACTATACGTTTAAATATCTTCTTTTTTTTATTAACTGCAATTTATAGAAAGAAGTAAAGAAATATCTTATTCTTACCTTAATTTCCCGTAAATAATTCTTGCATTTCTATTTGCGATAATTTTTTATATATATCTCTTCCAGTACTAATGACTTGACACCAGTTATATCAAAATTTTGAGACTATTTTACTAAAAGTATGTTTCATTTTACGATCTAAGATCACTATGATCGCCAGTTTTTGACGATGTCATAGCACGGCTCTTATTTATTTATTTACAGTCTTATGGCGAGGTTCAGGTCATGAGGCGTGCTCTTCCACCTAACAGTGAATTGGGTCAGGGGATTGGGGAAGGACAGATGTTGGGTTGCTGGGGAACTAATGGTACCGAACCGATATTTGGCAGGATTATATTAACATTTGAATCCACGCTCTACCGCCCTGCGATACGGTGGAGGTGAAGACTGTACCACTATAGCGCCATATTTTCTTTCTTAAATGATGTTACCAATTCTCTTGACCATGGAGAAAATCCTCAGGGTGTTTTTCTTGATTTATCTAAAGCATTCGATGTCATTGACCACGAAATTCTCCTTTCAAAATTATAATATTTTGGCACTCGTGGACTTCCACATCAATGGTTAACTTCTTATTTAAAAGATAGATATCAACAGGTCGAAATATCACATACTAAAAATAAAGTACTTCAGCATTGCCTTTCAGAAACAAAGCCACTAACTCGCGGAGTCCCCAAGGTTCAATTCTCAGCCCTATACTCATTTTGTTGTATGTGAACGACATGTCGTCTTCCACATCAGATTGCAAAATGATTATTTTTGCTGATGACACTGATCTCCTATGTAAACACGGCAAGGCTCAACAAGTTTTGTCTAACCTCTCGGCTTGGTTCCATGCAAATCACCTAATTGTAAACACTGACAAAACAGTGTCTATGTCATTTCACAATAGTATCACAAAATATTTACCCCAGGTTTCTCCTTCTTTAAACGGAACACAATTAAAAACTGTTACAAGTACGAAATTGTTAGGTATCTATACTCAAGACAACCTCAAATGGAATTGTAACGTTGACAATCTTAATTCCCGATTAAGTAAATTGTGTTACGCATTACGAATCTTAGTTAATACTGTTAGTCCACATATTTCCCGTTGCGTATATTTTGCAAATGTTTACTCCCATTTACGATACAGCGTCATCTTCTGGGGTAATCGCGGGCAGAGCGTCCAAACTTTCAGAATGGAAAAGAAGATTGTTCGGATAATTTGTAAATCTCACCCCCGAATCTCTTGTAAACATTTATTCAAGAATTAAATATTTAAACACTTCCCTGCATTTATATTTATGAAAATTTCGGGTTTGTTAAGTCTGAATTACTGAAGCACCACCCTTGTTTCATACAAAACAGCTTTGTTCACGAACGCAATACAATAGGAATAATATTTATTGTCCGATAGTGTCAACCGCGCTTTGCCAAAAAGGGTCGTATCATTCGGGAATAGTTCCCTGCCCAAAAATATAAAAGATATAATTAAACTGAACCTCTTCAAATCCGCGGTAAAAAGCTACCTTCTGCACTAGTGCTTCTACACTGTAAAATAATTGATTGATTTTAATAAAAATTAAAGCCGTTTTGTACTTTATCACGCCATTGTTGTAGTACTTTCAAAATATCTGACAACAATTTCAAAACTATTTTCCTGCATGCTAGTATTATGTCTTATTATTCATATAAATTTAGTTGTATATGTACTCATCCCTGTAGCCCAATCCTGACCCAGGTTTTTCCCCGGTTTTCCTTCAGGTAGAGGCGGATTTCTTTATAGGTA
>NNCF01130483.1:88022-128211 GCA_002313205.1 Laupala kohalensis
ACTTCACTAATAGCAGTCACAAAAATCACATAGTTAACGGAAGGAGTTGAAACTCGCACTGAGCTATGGGAGGGTACTGATACACGTGCCCTATCAAGGACAACAGCGCAGCGTTGTCAGATCGCTTGTAGTATTGCCAGTCTCATTACTTTTCTGCCTGACCTCGTATGTCGTCAGATGAAGTGAATCATCTCCAGTATACACTCTCTTTGATGAAGTTGAGTGATTTATATTGATCGTTGACGAGCTAAGGAATTTTTTCCTTGATGCAATAGGTTGATTCAAATCTTTTGTCATTTAGTTTTAAAAAATAGAAGAAATTGTGCTTCATCATATAACCTATTATGAGAATTACAAGTTCCTTTGTTGACTGTATTTAACTCACAACTTGCTTCACTCAAATTGGGCGAGCCTAGAAATTCCCTTGTCTATCTCACGGCATGGCATCCCCATTTCGATACCTGATCGAATATCAAGTTACATCATCGATACAAATTGGCAACCACGCACTAAATTCAACTATAAAGACCACATGGCCCTTGCTTGCTACAGACATTCTNAGACATTTACTAGACATTATAAATTACAGTCGTTACCACGCTATTTACGAACAGTACTTTGTATTAATTCAATGGACATTCCTTCATTTACATCAAGACATCACTTCGCTTGCCTCAAGAAAGTTTTTCATCGCTTCATCTCGCTACAATGCAATAAGGGATTCTATGACTATCCCACTAATTGGTCATATGGAAATTGGTAACAAGATGTCGTTTCACCAACTCTACTCAAGAAGCAAGCCAACTGTTTCCCAGGAGTGTTTCTACAGATCTCATCAGCATCATGCCTTCCTGGATACAGTATCTTATCATTATTTATCATTATTTTCATGGCATTTTATTAAACCATCTGTTCTTGTTACTCATCACTATTCATTTCTGGCCTTATCCTTCACTCATATCATATTATTCTTTTTTCATTATATCTTGTGTAGGCAAAACACAATTGTCTATACACTTGTATTTAATTATTTATACTTTTTCCACATTAATTGTTCTAATCAGATAAAATTTTTGTGTCATATGTTTTAAATTTAATCATAACCTCCATTTTAAAATAGTTTTGAGTTTCGTACCAAAATTTGAATATTCGAAGTTTAACTTTTGTGCCCTATTTCTTCAGACTATGATAACAGTATGAAGTAATGAAATAACAGTATGTAAGGAAAGAATTTACTAAGAGAAGTTAGAGATATTGCAATATCATCTCAAAGATATTCTATAAGATCCGAGTAATACTTCATTAAATAATCTATTATACGTAAATAATTAATACCAATGTATATAAGATCATACCAATTCCCATGTGGCACAGGTTTGAAGGAATTCAAAAACGACTTTAAGTACTTCATGATTTGGCTAAAGGAGATATTTATTCCATACCGAAATTCTTAAACATCCCAATTCCTCAGCAAGTTACGTTAAAATTTGCGACTCTTTGAGTGGATCATCCAAAGGATTTCCGAACAAGGTCATTCTCATTATCTCAGCACATCTCGTGTGCCTCAGGATTCACTGCTGTGGGGGAGAACCACGCGATTATCTCGTATCTCGTGAACCGAACCAATTGGAGGATTGGCGCCCCCCCCCTAGCGATCAAGAAACGACTCACAGCTTATTTTGCACGTCACTCTAGAACAGGGGTCGCCAAACCAGGGTCCTAGGTCTCAGGTCTGCCCATCAGCCCGTTTTGTACGGCCTGCAAGCTAATAATGTATTTTACTATTTCAATTACATATGACTAAGTATGCACTAATACGGCTGACAACCTTTCTAGAGGACACTTTTATTAAATTATTTCGACATTTCTGGCAGGGACGATTATATGCAAACGTATAGCTTTCCAGGCCGGAGTCAATAAATACTAGTTTGTTCGGGACAAACCGCGTCTCAGTAGACAGAAATACCAACGTTTCGGCCATCTTGCAGTAGTCTTCTTCAGGGCACTGTCCGAGTTGTCCAGACCTAAGTCGCTTCAGTACTCTGCTAACTCTACTGTATATGCCTCTATTCATCTACTCTCACGGGGAATATTAAATTTGTACCCCAATTTGATGAAATACTGTCCCACAAAAACATTTCATTCATCCTGAGATAGATATTTCAAACAATTGTAATTACTATTTTATATTTATTATAAATATTTTGGATATTACGATATTTTGTTAAAAATTTTGTATCCACAGGTTTGTAGGTTATTTAGAATTTCCTTTCTTGAAAAATATTGCGTGTCCCGCGATGAAACTAAAATATTTACCATTTGACCATCCATAAAGAAAGAAAAAACTTTGCAGAACCCTGCTCTAGAACACGCGACGTGACATATAATGCGAAATGAAGGTGCTCATTAAAAGGTTCGATCACGCAGAGAACAACTTTCGCTATTTTACCACTCGTTCGTCCGACGTCGATTTCCTTGGTTGGAAAAGAGAACGGATTTACACAGAGCTGTCGAGGTGTAATTTGTATTGTTACTTGTCAACTAAGAACGAGATCTCCAAAATTCGCCTTTTCTCGCAAAAAATTTCATACATGTTCCTAGGCGCGTTAGCTATGGCGTGAGGTGGGGTTCGGGGGTCCCAGGCAAGCATCTGCCCGAAATTTTAGCTATTTAATGTATTTGATGCTTTAAAAACACTTCATGTGTGAAAATATTGTTGGTTGTCATTTGTTAACTAATTGAAACCGTGTAATACACAATTAATTAATTTTAAAACAGAAGGATAAATAAATTTAAAGTTAACCAATTTTAAGTAAGAAGTCTTCCTATACCCAACCAGAGATTCCGAACTACCTGCCTGGATGCGCTTCTTTAAGTAATTTCCGTATTTGGTTATTTTCAGCTATATACTAACTTAACTAAGAGCAAAATATTTCTTTATAATTAAAAACGCGTATTTTCTGCATTTGAAAGAAGTTGCACAGAAATAAGGAAACGTATTCAGGGCATCCTCTTTTACAACTAATAGAAAATGTTCTAACATAAGCGCCATTGTTCAACATAACATAGACCATTTGTAAGTATTGCTTTGTAATTAAATGAATTGTAAGTAAAGTAAAAGTTTTAAAATAATTTTTTGACGATTATTCGGAGAAGATTCAAGAGTTTTGCATAATATATCGTTTATTGATAACTCATAGCTCACTCAACATGACACAACAAATGTAAATGAATATATGTCAAAGAATATTCCAAGCTAAATAAATATTGCTATCCAATACAGTGAAAGTTATAGCTTGAAACAGAACAGCATAGTTTAATTCAGTCATCTCGAAATAAATCAGGATGACAGTATGAGTAGAGAGGGTGGAAATACTGCGAGTTTTAAGTAGAAGCAAGAAATACATGACTCCACAGTGACCCACTTGTAACGATTAATATTAACTTATTCTTACCCACTTACATATTTTCTCTGTGACCGTTTCTGCTAAGCTAATTAGCCATTCATTCCTCGGGAGGACTCCGAAGAGTTTCTTCGAAATGTTCCGCTGTCGAAATTCGGTGTTAATAGACTTGTTAAAAATAACAAAATTCCCACGAGATCTTCATTTAGCAAGTTGAGCGTTCATTAACCAGATTATCCCTTGAACTCATGTCGTATAAAAATGGGTTTGTCCATCTAATTGTAAGAATAATTTTAAAATAGCATTTGAAAATTTCGTATAATCATGAAGAGTACAATGTTCTACTTTTCTTTCCAAAAGCATGCGAAGGACCATCCCGTCAACCCCTCCTAAGTTTACGACATAAAAAAGGTTGATTTTGAATGAGTAAAAAAATAACAATCGTGTATATATATATATATATATATATATATATATATATATATATATATATATATATATATATATATATATATATANTACTTGATTCAATTTACTTCATAGGGCACATATATTAACAATTTGGAGAATAAAATATCCCCTTATTATATTTTCAACCTTTTGAACAAAATGAGACTGCAAGAAATACATTTATCTCTTCACAATTCCACGAAAAGTGAACAAAGTTTTGGGAGACGAAATTTGACTGGCTTAAAAAAGAATCATTAACTGCTTGTGATGAGCACTTTTACGGCAGTGAGGAAGAAACTGAAACACGTTTGAGGGCTATTAAGCCTTCAATGGTGTTGAAAGATATGCAGCTTAACTCGCTAAAACTCACCACAAATAGCTATTGACAGCGTAGTCATTAGCTCCAGTAAAATTATTTTCAACCCGAAGAGGCGATTTAACTGTCAAACTTTCTTTGGGAGAAGCGACATAACATTGTTCAAAACAATCGTGCAAAAATAAGCCTCAAAATTCATTACGGTTTAAATAATAATAATAAATTTGTATTTTTTAATATTGTAATATATTATAGGTTTATTAATCTGATTCTTTCTTTAATTTTTTAGTCATAATTTTTTCTAATTATAATAATTTCAGTTATCTATTCATTTTGTAATATTTTAATAATAGGACAGTAGGTAACAGTATCCAGATAAATAATGATTTACATAATGAATTATAAACAAATCAATATTTTATTTGTTGCCATATTTCTTGTATTTTAGTGTATGAATATAATTTTCTTAGTAATGCATGCCACAAAAGCATCGTACTAATAAAATTAATTGGTTGTTTGATACAAAATCTAACAGATTCACAGCTACAAATTCTGATAAAAATTATCAACTTAATTCCTGATCACCATCATTCAAACTATCAGAAGACGTGCGATAATACTTCGGATAACATAAAAGTTCCTATACGATTCGTGTTAACCTTATTTCATTATTTTTGATTTAATATTTCAATGTGTACTCAATATTTGCACATTTGTAAACAATATCTGTGCTACTCCAACGGATTTTTTTCTAGATATTTTACCTTCGGGTACTTTTATCGCTTTGATAGATGGATCCTATATTTGATTCCAGAGAAGAAAGTTAGCTTATTGGCCGCCATGTGGTCATACTATATTTTTTTACATTTTACATTATTTTATAACAGATAACTTTGTTAAACATGTATAACATGTGTTTTAGGGATAACTTTAAAAGTCTTGGATAAACTTAAAATATACTGTTGATCTAAAAAAAAAGTAAATGCGAAGTTAACTGTAAAGATAAATTTTTGGTATATTAATTTTCCCAAATAATCATTTTAAATTATTGGAAATATCATAGTTTTCTCTTGATGATCTAAAGCGAATTGTCATCAAATTTTGCATTAAATTACAGTTTACAAGAATACATTTTATCAAATTTATAATTAGACCGTATACACGAATTGAAACCTTACACGAAAACACGATAAATATGAAAATTTAAAACACCTTCAATTTCTAAAAAGAAGGATAATGAATATCGTAACATTTTATTATTAATGTTACCATACAATTCATCGTTGAACCAATATCAAAATCAAAGAAATATTATTTAGTATACGACCTTACAAAATAAAGTTCCAACCTATTAAAAAGTTTAGAAACAAACCACTTTAAGGATATTATGTTTTTTCTTTCAACAAACATGTTTACTAAAACAATCCGTTCAATAAACATAAAAAGAATTGTGTGCTACCATAAAAAATACCAGAAGTTAAAGGTTATGTAAACTTCACATAAAAACCCACGTTACAAAGCGGCAGTGGTCATGAAAAGACCGTGAAACATGCAACATAAATAGTACAAAAAATACTACCGAAACGAGATTCATTAAAATACGCGAGATGTCAGTGATATATGAGTGTGTGTGGGAAAAACGGGAACATGACAAGAGTTTCTTTTATTCGCGTTGCACAGCGACAAGCGAGTGATGCATGAAGTCACGCGAACTTCGAGCTAACATAAACACACGCACACACGTGTCTCTCTATATACAGAATGGAGCGAAAGGTACGCCTCCATTTAAGATATGTGGCATAAATAAATAAATCAGCTTTATATATATATATATATATANTCTATCTATATGGTAAGATAAAAATACTTTTACTTACTGGTTTTGAAAAACACATATACAGCATCCTAATTTTACAAATTTATTACAAAACTTGACACGTCTATTACACGTCTCTCAGGAACCGGGTCGATCGAATTTTCGCTTTCGAGAAATGGCGCCGAAGCACCATTTCATTTAAATATTTATAACATCTAAAGTATAAGTAACAAGATCATTCAACCTACTATACGTCTTAATTATAGACAATCAATCAACTTACAGAATTACTCTTTTCTAAATCTTCATTTAATAAAGATGTTACAGGTTCTCTTTCATTAAATACAGTTGATTAAAGGTTTGCCTACGTTTCGAGGTTTATTGACCTCATCATCAGGGCTATTTAAGAATACATAAAAGCAGACACTATAACAGGCTCAAATCAATAATACATACATAATAACACTATATCAATACTTCTTTTAGACTCAACATATTCACAATATAACTACAGTGTTTCAATATTCTATAACATTCACACAATTTATCTACATTATTTACAGAACATGCAATTCATTATAACTTACCTTGTTATTAGTACAGAGATGAATTACATGCCACTGTAATCAACTGTATTTAATGAAAGAGAACCTGTAACATCTTTATTCAATGAAGATTTAGAAAAGTAATTCTGTTAGTTGATTGATTGTCTATAATTAAGACATATAGTAGGTTAATTGATCTTGTCAAAAAAGAATAAGACAATCGAAATCTAAATATTGTCTAAACTATAAGTCTAAATTTTACGAATTAAAGAAAAAAATTACTCAGTAAATTTGATGATTTTTTTTTACTTCTTAAATTACTCTTTTAATTGAAGTATTTTATGATTTGTATTTTTGAAACTTTTAAGTTGACACGTTTTTAGTTGTCACCTATCTCTAACAGTTTAGGTAGCGTAAGCAATTATAACTCTCTTTATTCCCGTTTTTATCGACATTTGTTGTCTAAAACCATTACTTTCTTTCTTAAAACACACTTGAAAAAAAAATTGGCCTATGTTCATTCTGGACATCTTTACCATCTCTTTGCCAAATTTCATCACGATTTGTCCAGTGGTTTATTCGTGATCAAGTAGCAAACAGACAGGCACACTTTCGCTTTACGCATTTATATATAAGATATGGATTCATTTATTTCCTAAGATGCAGTTACAAGTAGCGTGTGACCACGTGGGACAATTAACTTGCTTACTATGAATTAATGAATTAATTCGTTTAAATTTACTACAAATTTATTTCATCCATATTTAATAAATTAATTATTGATAATACTCGACGTCGGAAGCCTGTTGACGAAATGATGTTTGATTAAGATTATAAACAGAATAAGTGTAACAGGAAAGGTGGTAGTTTTTAATACATTAAACTAATTTACTCTGGAAGGAATCAAAGGACCATCTCATCAATTCTGATCAAGGGTCTATAGGGACCAAGGGTAGTTGCGGATTTAATATTAATTGACATAGAAAAAAACAACAACATAAAAGTAATGATCATTTTCTACATGGCTGAGGAAGGCTGGGCGCAGAGAAGGCTCTGTCCAATAAGTGAGTGACTTTTATTTTATTTTCTATTTATCATTAACTTTAAAACTTTTTAATCTATAGAAGACAGTAGTGTCACTTTATTTTCAAGATTTCTGTACAATATATCAATTAACATAATAAATATGTTAATATATGTAAATGTATATAAATATATTATGTATATTTAACAAATACCAACTATTATCAACTAATTATTCGCAAAATAAAATCGTTACTATTAAAATCTTGATTAATATTATTTTCGAGTAAATAATAATATGAGCAAAGTGGTCATATTTATGAATCTGCTTTTACCCGAAGGAAAACCGGAGAAAAACCCTGGCCAAGATGGGGCTAAAGTGACAATGTACACAAATATGCCAAGGTTGAATACATAAATAAATAAACAAACAATTTTGAATATTAAGAAAGAATAACAGTATATGAAAATAATATGTAATTTTATCAGAAGTAGAGTATTATACCTACAGCAAAGGTGTAACAAAGTATGAGAGGTAAGAATAAAATGTTTGCTACGAATAAAATAATCCTCCATTTTTTAATTTTGTATTATAATCTTCCGCAAAATGTTTAGTGTGTTTTTCAGATATAGAAAACCATTTGATGGTTATTTATCAAATATGATGAAACTGTATGAAACGACCTATATGAGACCGAACATTCTGAGACACACAAACGATAGTGGAAATTCTCATATTTTTCTGGCAACCCCATGTCAGTGCTATTGCTCTTACAATGGAAGAAAGAAACAGACAAGTACTACTGTTATGACGAGGACATACCTTCCACAAAAGGTGTCAATTTCTTCAGTTTGAACTAAAAGTTAGTATCGTCATATGAGAAGTTAGATTAATGAAGACTGGAAAGTGTAATAGTGGAATTTCTGCCATTTATTTTGCTATTGATACCTGATTTATCAAACATCGTTAAATGTGTGAAACGGTCGGGAAGAAACCAATCCGAACTTCCAGGAGTCGTGGAGCGAGTTCAACTAGATAAATTTAAAGTGAATTGTGTAAGCGTTTGTTAATCGTTTCGTGAGAATATTATTAAGTCAGTAAATTTAAACTAAAATTGAAAGCTCGTAAGGAAAGTATTGTAATCTGTCGAAAAAAATAATAATTGAGATCTCTTCAGATCTTTGCGAATTAGCTCCAGGAGAGTCTATTTTCAAATTTTGGCGATGAAGTCCAATGTCGTATGTGTGTATGAGGGTATCTTGGAAGCGCTTTTTTTCAATCTGCCAATAAGGCTATTGCAGTTTAATGTGGAAGATAATTCAAGCAACCTATTTTTGAATATGTCATGATTTTTAGAAGTTCATTATCACGTACTATGATGATGAATATTTTGCAACCGATAGGTCTTAAAAATGTCATCTTGTTTACTAATTACAATATATTATTATTCCTTTTTTGAAGTGTTTTTTTTTTTTTTTTTAAAATTTTTAGTATTATGTAGGGTGTTTAGTGCCACGAGTTTTTGTTATAAATTGTAATTTGAAAGTTGAGTGGGGCCCACTCCAGATTTTTTTATTTGCTGTTTATTTATAATTCTATGGGAATATTTTTTATTGTACTAAAAATCGTAAAAGTTCTATCTCTTTTAAAAATGCGTTTTTGTCGCCATCCTGTACACGAACGCGCGTCACTGCCACAGCCTGTCATCCGGACGTTAATTATTGTCACTTTGAGATGGATACCGTGTCGGAAGTGGGACGCTTGTCGTCGACGGGGAGATTAAGTGAGTGGTATTGGACGTTCTCTCCGCCCATTGTATTGTTATGACCTGAGAACACAATGAAACGGAGACTGGCAGGATGAGGAAACGATGCATTTTTATTCGCGACAGCAAGCAAGTTATGGAGACTGAATATAAATGGAAGTTCAGGCATTTTGAAATATTCCATAGACAAGACAACCTAGCGACTTCGATGTCACGATATCGCTAGGTTTCAGTTTTGTCTGAGAAAAGATACATGAAACATTTCTCAGATAGCTATCCAATAATTTGATTGATAATTATCAAGTATCATCGTGTCTCAGCATCTGTTAACCTGACATTTCTGTTTAGTAGTCTCCACTGTGTTTATTGCTGACTAAATCCATTTTAATTTTACATAGATCGATTTGGAAAATACACTGTATCATACACTAAGAAAAAAACTTACTATATTAAGATATTATTGACAATGCTTGAGACGTATAAATAAATTTTATTTCTTTTTAATTTAGTTTGATACATCGGTTCTATGAACCATTGTTTCATTTAAGAACCGTAGTGGGTGAATGATTTAGTAACTTCAGAAATAAATCTCTTCAAGACTCTATGCGTTAATAAGGATTTGCCTACATGCTTACATCATTAATGTCTTACTATTTTAGAAGTATATCATTTATTAAGTTACCCATTATTAAAGCCAAACCAAATAATTGTGTAGCATTACAAAAAAATTAAGCAGAATATAAAGGCATATCAGTTTAATGAATCTTTTCGTGCTAAAAATGTCTGAAATACCAATACTTTACAATTACATCGAGTTATAGTGTCTTAGAAAAAATTATGTAAGTTTACTGGGAAAGTAATAGATGTACATGGATTTATACAAAGTATACAGGGGTTGTACGGTATTCGAGAGATACCAGATCAATTGCGGCTAGAATGGATTTTACTTTTCCAGAAATTAATGTGGTCAGCTTTCGACAAGTTTCTCTATCCTTATAGTAACATTCGATGAGTAGAATAGTACTCTTCGAATTACAATAGTAAATAATCTGTCCAACCTTTGATTGGTGATGCATTTTTTACAAAAGACCTCGAATTTTTAAGTTAATTGAAATTCAGTTGCTGGAGGAGTAAGCAGGAAATAATGCCCAATGATAATCAATCCAAAAACATTCAAGGCATTTAATAATTCTTAAAATATACTATAATAATGTTTGGAGCCTATATAATGCTTTTACTCCCTTGCATTTACCAATAAAAAGATCGTGTTAAAAAGAAATAATACAAATACTTAACCGAGACAAGTTTCTGCCTTAAGAAGAGTATTAACTGGCAGAACTCTGCCAAAGTATTACGAATAATCAAACCGCACTGGTGAATACGAAAAAATAAGAATTTTACCATGAACTTTAATTATAAAAATCTAAATTAACCATTTTCCAACGCATCTTAGATGCCAAAATCACGGCTTCCTTGTGACGAAATTAAAAAATACTTATTCTCTGCCTAATTTGATAATTTTGTGTAGAATTTCAGGTGTCTGAAACTTAACTTTTCATGACTGAAATTCCGACGAATTTACACACTATAAGACATAAGAAGTAAATAAAGGATTGTAAACCTCTCCAGTCTGGAATATTCGAGTTACATTTTCACCAAAAATGTTGATAGACAAATAATTAAAACAAAATCCATGTAAACCGTGTTAAAGAAAGAATTTTAGTTCAATTTGACATACGCGAATATCTTTAGTGGAGGTCATACGACATGAAACCACGAAAGCATTGGGATAATCTGAGTTGTTGGGATGAAATGGGGAAAGTGCAGAGATATGCTTCGACCGGTAGAAACTATTTTTCATTGCTCCTAGAAATTATTTCTGGGTGACGTGGTTTATCGTTCGTTATGGAAACAAAAGGATAATCAACATCAATTTTCACTTACATTTAGTCTACTTTACATATACCTTTACTTTCTTGGCCAGAATGTCATTTTTCAGCGGTGAAAAATATTTCAGGAATTTTTAGCGAAATGTATTAGTAGAAAAACTATTCTTCCAAGCTTTAAAATTAGGCACGCTTTATAATTGGAACGTAAGACAGAAATAATAAGCCAACTTTTCTAGGAAGAGAACAGAAGCCTCACGAAAGTCATTCGTATATATTTAGATGTTTCAAGGTAAAGCGGCCAGCAACCTGAGAGACCTTCACGAGGGTCGGCCATTGGCCTAAACGATGGATGACATGGAAGGTCAATAGAGGAAGATAGAGGTGGTAGTTTCGCTGAAGGCGAACAGGGGACGACTTCTATATCAAAATTAGTTTATCCCACTCACAACGATTCTAACGTTACGATAAGCTGATGAAATGATCTGGATTAAAATGAAATGCAAGTTAGGAATCGGTCCCGTGACTGGCTGTAGCTGTAACCTTCCGTGTTCGTAGGAGTTAAGGTACCTCGGACGAAACGCCCTTTTGACACCTCGACCCCGTATATCTTCGCTTGTATCTGAAATATATTTTTATTTTACTACTGAAGCAAACATGTATATGAAACTACAAATTAAAAAAAGTAGTCTACACAAAATTTTAGTTCGTTTTCACATGCGCTAAAGAATCGTTGTAACTAATCAATAGAGACCAACTTCTTAAGAAAAGCAGGAAAAAATGTAAATAGGATGAAATTTAATAAACGTTAAAAATATCTTAGGACCCCTTGTCATGCAACGTGCAATTCTATTTTCAAGTAGTAATAATTTATATATCTGGCAACTGTTGACGTATTTACAAAAATGAATTATATTTCCGATAAATAATATTATTTCTTAATTTTTTCACCTGACACCCAGAACATCAACACCACCCTGGCATCACCGGCTGCACGTATCGCAATATTAGTATACGGCGTCAGCATACGTTTAGTCTATTGATCAATGATTAAGAAGTTCTAATCAAGAATATTCATAATTATAGGTAGTTTTCCACGATAAACCATTGGCGAGGCAATTATTTCCTCATAAATCAATATAAATCCTATTGATTCGTTCTAGGCACTTCAAAATACACACTGAAACACATTTTTTTTGGAACGAAGAAGTATATGTTATTACAGTATAATATTATTTGAATACATAAACGGTTTTACAGTAAAAAAAGAATAGTCATTAATACTAAAAACATGCAGATAAAGACTAATGGAAAAAACAAATGAACATATAATAATTCCCGTACCTAAGAACCTTAGATACCAAAGTACTATCTACGACCGCTTCCCTTCTTGGTCCTTTGGAGCTACGACCAGCTTTATTGTCAGTGGACCCATGTCGCTCAAGAGAGCTGTTCAAAGATGTCTGTTTCTGCTGACTCTTCAAGATTTGTTGCAAATAGTCCTAAAAGTTGGGGAAGGTGGACGGGCGGTGTAGTGGTTAACACCCCTGCAATCAAAGTAGACCTCCCGGGTTCGTCGCCGTTTTCACCTGACCGAAAGTTACCATCATTAAACAAGTTGCAGGCAATACCACAGATATTTTTCTGAGGGATTTTTCTCCACAAACCTCTGAACATGTGCTAAATCACTTGTTACTGTAGTCTAAGCATTAACAATGAAAGTGGAAAGAAATCAAATTGTTTCGCTAGACGCACGGGCTGACGCTCACACAATGAGAAACAACGCCACAGTGAGTAGGACAAGGCTTGTGTCGTCGTTGGTTTTCTCTAAAACTGCGGCGAGGTCACATAGACACGACAACAAAAACCGTGCCAACCGACAAAACCAGACAAATATCTCGCGAAAAAAAATGATGGAAACCGAAGCCGACGGTAAAAAAAGTATATGAACACCAAGATATTTCTGTACATTGTGTAGAAAACTATTTTGTCACTATCAATTCTGAATGATTATTCAGATGTATATTCAAAAACGAATTATCATCGCAAGAAAGTGAACAGCCGCGACATATTTGCCAATATTCCGGCTCTAGTCCGGTAACTATCCTACGAAAAATGGAGTCAAATTTTTTATATCTTTTGTGGGTAACGAATTTTGTAAACTGTTTCAATTTTGTGTTACATGTTTTATTGAAAATTTTTGCATCACTAAAACTCTTAAACATTGTTTGTGGACAATTTTCAGGCAAACACATGTTTGTAACACCTGTTCTATTTTTCTTGTTTAATTCTCATTCATTTTTTCTTCCGTGTTTTTTATTTCTTCCAGTTTTTTTCTTGTAGTCAACTAATTTAGCTCCTGTTTTTTGCGTAATTCAGACATCTACTAGTTCAGCTGGACATACTTATCGCCTGCATTGAGAAAATGAATTCATTGATGAGAACACGTAGGTGAATTCGAAAAATAAACTTAATGAAAAATATACTTATTTCTGTCAACACTAGTTTTTTTTTCACTTTCTTGCTAAGAGTACTTTCGGCACTTTCACCCGTAATATTTATTCTGGGACAAGAACTGTTGATGCCAGTGAACTGGTCAAAGTATTTTTCAAATGAAAATAAAAAAGTATTATTGGCCAAAATAAGTGTACCGTACTAATGGATTTTACCAGTAATACAACATCATTGAATGTTTATTGCAAGGAAATATACTGGAAAATCATGTTGAAGTGGTAGCATTGCTTCTGATGGAAATGGAACGGGTGACTGCATCTTCAGATGAGGATAACTGCATGATGATGTGGCAGGAAGCGTGGTTACGACGGTCGTGCTTTGAAAGTTGGCGATGCCGATGTCGGAGGTTGTGGCAACGCATTGAAACCGGACTGCCCTGAGGCGAAGGACCGGGTCACGGTCCTTCGACTTCGCGTCGGACGCAAAGAACTGTCTGGCCACGTGGGGCAACTACTTCGCGTATAGAGAATGCTATACTTGGAGGTTACAAGATTCAAATTTGAAAATGTGTTTTCTACTCATTTGATCGTAGTAATACGTGTACAAAATCTCCTTCAATCCTGTTCAACAATATTTATTTTTAAATTACCCTACATACTTTGTAATTCTGGTAAAAGGAGGGTCAATTGTGTACATAACATTATCTTAATTTTAGTTTTATCTTAGGGTTAAAAATTTTTTTTTGTTTGTGATGATTGGTAGCAATTTTTTTTATTTCTATAAATATATTTCCTAGGAGTAGAAGTGATTCAACTGTTTTTCTGTTTCCGGAAAGAAATTCTTAGGTTAATAATAGCTGCGTTTCAAAACCTCTTCATTTTGGAGACTATTTTATTAATAATGTTTTATTTATTCACTTTTTAGATTATATGATCGGCTCAGAAGAAATATGTACCGTTTTCAAATTTGTTTTTTACGACTAAGAGTTATTTAAGATACTCATTCGAACATCTTCACAATGTTTTCTCGCATTATCACCTCTCTGGATGAACGCAGTAAATTTTATTTCTCGACGTCCGTCGTTTAAGCCACCTTTGGTTTCTAAAAATGCTCTTTTTTATTGAAACAAAATTTAAAAGGAATCAGGATTTATTTAAAGAAAAAACTACAAAAGGGTTTCTCAAAAAAAATCTTTTCGAGATTTTACGTTATTTAATCAAATAAAAATAATCTACTAAAAACAAACCATACATAAAAAATGAACAATCATTTCGCTATTTTATACCACATATTTTATTGCAAAAGCAACATTTAAGCCGAAAATGTACATAAATACCATTAGTAAATAAATAAATAAATAAATTTATTGTCAAAAAACAGTACAAACTGCGTATGACCACGTGGAGGGAAAAAAAAANCGGTTTTGTTAGATAACTGCATAATATATTTTGTAGTTGCGAAATCATACCTTATTTCTTCACTTCTAATCCAATTTCGATACCTGCCTACATTGTCATATTTCTCGTGAAATATCACATTATTATTATTTGGTTTTAAAAAATAGTATATTAATTGCAAAGATCTCTAAGTACTTCCTAGGCAAATATTTCCAAAAATGTTGGAATATTTTCAACTTATTGTTAATCTTGTTTCTTCACCAAAATGGGCTTGACTTCCAGAATGTGTGTGGGTAATATTTGTGTCACAAAATTTTCAATAAATTGGGAAAATATGATCAAATTAATGAGATTTTCCCTTTTCGCCCATACAAATTTAGCTATTGTTTGCTCATTTCGGTTTTAAAATGTTATGAACTCTGGTGAAGTAACAAGAATTGGAATATAGAGGACAGGGCTGCCCAACAAATTGACAAAGACAATTCTTCACTGTCCTACTTCATAGGGCAATATAGAGAAATTGATTTCTTTGGATAATGGACTTCAGGGTTCTTCCTTTGTCTTCCAACGTCGAGAAACAGTCCCGCTTCCCACATTCTCTAACAAAACGTGATGTAACACTCAACCCACACAAATACATTCATCCGATGTCAGATACAATCTTCACGTATTTCTTCAGTCATGACCACAGTTGAAGATAGTCTACTCAATGCTACCATTGAAAGAGAAAACAAGTGGTGACAATCCATTGCACATATATTCTCATATGTTTCACAGTATCACTGCAATAATACAAAAATTGCAGAAAGTTGTTGTTTTTTGGGAGGTGGGGTGCATTTTGAGTGTGCCTTGGTGAGATATATTCTTATATTTTGTATAAATAGAAAAATGGGAAATAAATCTAAACAAGATAAAATGAAAAATAGAATATCAATTTAAATTTGATAAAATTGAAAATGTATTTTATTTAATTTAAAAATTATTATTCACAAATTTGTATAACTTTCCGATTATAATTATGTAATTAGATTACATGACAATTAAACGAACGATTGTCACGCAAGAATATTGAACTCATTATGGTACATATACAACCCCGAAAATATTCTTAAATTTGTTCACTCACCCCACACTTTATTTCCAATTTCAACTAACAGAGCCGGCAATGTCCAGATAATTATTTATGTTGATGCTTCTTCAACTTATTGTTTCTAAAGGCAATTTTTTTGTGAATTGAACGGTTTATTTACATAAAACCTTTGTACTTTGTGCATAGGCGATTTATAATATAGTAAAACTCAGTTTAAGAAGAATTTCTTGTAAATCATGTTGCTTCGTGGTCCGATTGATTTTTTTTTCGGAATCAAACGTATTTATCGATTAGTTTTTAGATAAATTAATAATTTGTGAATTTAAAAAATGCGTCACCCTTTGCGAGGCCCTAACGAACGCCGGACATGTGGCGAGGTTTAAACTGCATCATGGTGGGATTATCACCGACCATCACGGAGTAAGAATATTTCAAACTATCCTTGAACGCAGTGGAAAAAGGCTACAAATCTTCAATCAAGGAGGTAATCCTGTTCCTCTCCACATCACAAATTCCGGTTTCACGCATCGTATTGTTATACATCCAAGGTCATATTCCGATTTTTTTCCCCCACATATTTAGGAAGAACTTCTTCAAGTATATCTCTATATCTTACGAACTAATTAAGATATTGTCTTCATTTTTATATATTAGCATTGATATTTTAAAAGTGTAGAAACAGGTCTTAAAAAGTTTATTGGGGATTTTCGATGTCCCATTTTTAACGTAGAGTACTATTTTTGTGATAACTTTTGAAATAATGTTGCTAAATCAAATACCTCAAAACCAATTTCTGGAATTTTTGATAAATTATTTTCTAATTGAGGAAGAAAGGTGTGTGTGTGTGTGGGGGGGGGATACTTTGTGCGTAGTCCTAACTGAATGTTAAATACATCAATTGAAGCAGAAATAAAATTATTAAAGATAGGAAATCGAAATGCTGACGGGAAAGATTTTTTTAAATTTAGAATTTAAAAGGACGATGTGATTTTTTTCCGATTTTCAGTATATCTCATGAAGTAATAGAAATGTCGCCTCGGATTTTGTACGCAAACATTTTGGTAATTGAAATGTTAAAGACGGAATTTTGGGAGATTTTTCGATATTTGCAAAGAAGATGAAACCTTATCAGATATGTCGTGTGCGCTAACGATTGATAATATCGCTATATATCACGAACTAATTCATATATAATATCGGTTTTGTGTGTGTAAAGATTGTTCAATATTGTACTTAAAAACTAATTCTGAGATTATCGATATTTTAGTTTTAATAGGGTACAAAAGAGTGAAAATATCCTGTTTTCCTGAATGGATGTTTCGCACACCAAATTAGAGAGAAAAATATCAAAGATAGAATCTTGGAGTGTTAGACAAAATGCATACGACTGAGTTATGACTTCGTTAAAATATCATTTACGTTATTTCACAAATTATTAAGTACGATATTGAAAGAATAGTTTATACATAATAGTCCATATGGGTGATTTCTCCATATTCGACAGATCAACCGTGGTTTTTTCTCAAGGAAAACATTTTTGAAGCCTTACCTTAGCAATAACGAAGACAAATAGGTCGGTTAAAGTCATTGGTAAAAATATTTGGCAGCATTACAAGTCAACAGTTTAAAGAAAAAAATGTTCCTACTGGAGTGTTCAAAATTTAAGCACGACTGAGTATTTTATTACGTAGCAACAGAACAAAAATAATACATCGTTCGAAATTTCTAAAAACAGGATCTAAGACAAAATCTAAAATTTAGTTCTAAAATTTAGGTTTGGTCGCAAGATATTAATTGAAGTGGATCTTATTTTAGTTCAAAATCGTCTGCGGGTTCAATCGCTAACAACTCCACCAAGTGTTTAGAAACAATGCGGACAGTATGAAAGCAACCCGCAAAGCAATCCTCCCGCCTACTGCTCTAGATGTGTCTCTAGTATACTCTAGATGTGACGGTCAATGATTTGCCCTTTCAAAATTAAATAAATAAATAAATAAATTTATTGTCAAAAAACAGTACAAACTGCGTATGACCACGTGGAGGGAAAAAAACTAATTTACTCTCCGGAAGGAAGCAAGCAAGGGACCATCCCATCAATTCCGATCAAGGGCCCTAAGGCAGAGGCGGATTCAAAAAATTCAGCAAAAATTCCTAGATAAGATAAAAAGTTAGCTGCGAGTTATAATACTAATAGAATGTCAATATGTTTGTAATTTTAAGCAAAAAATTACATGTAAGTTATTATCGAACTATAGATTATTCTGAGTATAGTGCTTAAAAATTGAAATAACACTAAATTCACGATTTATTGTTACAATAGACCCGCCCCTAATTCTAAGGGTAGTTGAAGATGGGGGTGTCTTGAGACTCGAGCGTCACCACTCTTCCCTCCACTCGGATATAAATGAAGAATTCAAACTCAGGAACAGGACTACTAGCAGAGTCAAACATACATTATAAACTCTAATTGTATGTCGAGGTTCGGTGTTGGTAGTAAACACAATATAGTATAAAGAAGATGTAGTCATATTATCCAATATTTTGTTCTTATTAATTCATATGGCCTTTTAATCATTATTAATGTATTCCCCACCCTTCTCAATAGAGCCAGCACTGTTGATGGCCGCACGGCGGCCGAAAAGGCCTTATGAATCAATACGTAACAAAAAAATTGGAAGGTATGACTTCATCTTCTTTATACAATAAACTATAATTAACAACGTAGTGGAAAGAACAATAAGAAGGGGGTTCTATTACGTACTTAGGATTCTGTGTGTCATTCTGACGCTTTTGCACACTACCATTCAATTTAGAAATGAATATTTAATGAAACTATTTTCTCCCTATTCACATTGAGTCAAGTATCCGGTTGCGCATATGAAATTGTCAGTTTTCAATGAACGGTTATATATCTGGAAGGCGTTTGCGAAGGTTTTGAACGTTATTATTACCCACGAATTTTGTAATATCAATTAAGACATATCAATTAAATTGTTCTAAAAAAATAAATTGTTATTGATAACAAAATAATAAATAAAAAGCAAACAAATTAATGAGGGAAAAAGAGAAGATATAAATTAAGAAAACTATTCACTCTATCTCTTTAGTTACAATATAAAACAATATATTCTATTTATGAATCTCAATATCTTCAATTAGTGTTATATATTGAATTCAGTATATTACACTATTATACAACAAATTACAACATTTTCAATAAATTCCACTACGAGGCTTGATTGCTCGAGATACTTTTCCGCTCCTCTGACATAATCACAAAACAATATGCACGGTTGTTATATCAGAATGCCCGCGACGGCAGCTGTGGCCATCCCTGGCCTACACTCCCAGTTTCCGACTACAGTTTTATTCCGTGAACGTATTTCGTCACAAAAATCACCTTATTCACATCAATTAAAGTCGTTTCTAATCAGATTTTTTACTATACATTTTGTTGTTGTTGGATGGTAGCTATTACGTGAATAGTTATATCAGGTAGTTGTAACCATGCAAATACACCAAATTACTAAATGAGTAACAAAACTATTTTCATTCTCCCCCAAATATTAACAGATATTGTACTATGCGCAAGTAGCCTTTCAATAATTTTACGCATTCAGTGGAACATTTAGAGAGAGAGAATGCAGAGAAATAAGCAACCGGAAAATATTTGTCAGGAAATTTGCATCGGTGCACACAAATAACCTCTCAAAAAATTCCGTTAAGAACGCTTGAAACAGTTTCCCTTGTAAACACCAAAGAACGTTTCCTCGACTCTTCAATTTTTTTTAGTCGTACACATCATTCACATCGATTAAAATATTTTCTACACGGGATTTTTTACGACAAACTAATATTTTTTCGTATAATAAGAATTACGTGAATAGTTATAAAAATGAGGGTCCTACATACATTACATTCATTTTCGAAACAGGAATCATTAGACAGGTTTAAAAAACTATTTTTAGTCTTGGGACCACAAACCGGTCGTTAATACTGTGGTAACACTAACTTGTCAAATATGTTCATCGCTATTACACTTCATGTAAATGAAATATTAAAGTGATCTTTGCTCACATTTCAAGAACAGAAACTCATGAAAAGTTAATAGTTAATGATAGTATAAATAAAACAATTTAATATCTTTATCAGAGTCGACTACACATCTATAAGGCTCCTCTTGAAAATCATTACAAGGGACGTTTCAAAGAGGTTATATAAATTGACTGGTATAAATACGAACTATTGACAGAAATTACGACGAAAATTTTTTTTACTAAATAGTAATGTTACATAATTGTAAAGTCATTAAGTCGCTACGAAATATGCTGCACAGCATTTAGAAAACATCAGATAATTTATGATGAATTATAAGGATAAAGGTTCGGTTCCGCAATGGTTACGGAACTCAGCTTCTATCTAGACAGTCAAGTTTGGAATTCCTGACAGTGCTGGGATTTTTACTCAAACATCGGAGACGAAATTTTGTCACACTTAGTCAAGTATTGCCACTTATCATGTGTACTGAGATAGAAAGTAGCAGTCCCAATTTTCCAAAATTCCAAGGTAACACACTGAATTTTTATAAATAAAATTGTCCATGATTATCTTGAAAAGGAAAAAGCTCATTCACCATCGAACATCTGCCGATAATTGTTGATTTCCGCCGTAAATTTTCATATTTTACTAAAGTGTTTAAAGAGATCATGGAAATTACAAAATATAAGAGCAGATGATCTGAGAAGAAGAACAAGAACCAAATAAAGAAATAAGAAGGGATACAATAAACATTTCAAGTATGAATTCTCAAGATAGAAATACAAGTAACAAACGGCAATTCGCGTATTAAAAAAATGTAAGAAAACCCAATTATTAGCAGTATCCTACTAGCATAACCCTACCTGGAGCCCTCGTTGTCCAGACGGTGGAATGCAAGCAATGCACGTGTCTTACTGATGCTGTTACCAGCCTGCATGCGGTAGGAAGGACCTCGCTCCGCATACAGTCCAAGGAAGGCACCAGCACGACCTCTGGTTATCATTTCGGCTGTCTTCTTAGTAGGATCCTTTCCTTGGTTCATACGCACGTGCATCTGAAGCAACAGAAGCAACAGAAGCATTCATTCACTACTTCTTTCGATAATTCGGAGTCAAACTTATTGTGGAATATGCTCGAAAACTATCGCACTATAAAGGATTAAAACAGTACACCAAAACCTTCTGCATTCAGTCTGCACGACAGTCATGGGCAAGAACTATGGAACGTTAACTATGATTTGAGCCAGCTTATTTTACTGCGACACACTCCAAACACACCAGCACAATTACATAAGGAAAAAGCATGGAATCGGCTGTAACACTAACAGGATTGTATTATGGTATTCGTGGGTAGTGCATGTAATACCCAGTATTGATTTGGAAATTGACACTATTCCATAGTTGTGTACTATTCACAATGTACCTTGAGCGATGTTATTAGCAATTTCACTGAAACATTAACTTAATTTTGAGACATACATTCTCCATCTTCCACAACGCTGTTCTGGCCGTCTCGCGATCACAGTAGGACTTCAAGTATTCATTTCGTTGTTGGTAATATGCATTTTCCTGTTTCGGACAACCATATTGAATTTAGTTTTGATATTTCACGGTGATTTCAGGAGAAGGAGAGCAAAAAAGGAAAGGCGACCAAAACTACACGGTATATTAGTTCTACCATTTCTTCTTCTTCTTTCATGACGCTCTAACCCGTAACCGGGCCTTGGCCTCCTCAGTTCTATCATTTACAATAGATTAATGTCGGATTCATCAAGGCATCAGACTCCTAACCAGAATTTTTTTTTGTCGGAAGGGACACGAAAATTTAGCCCAAAATGTATGTTACCTTCAAAGTGATTTGTCTCTAAAATATTTTTAAAATGTATAATTCTTTAATTCTATTATTAATTAATTAAGAAATGGATAATAATATTTTAAACAGAGTATTTCCATTACAAAACATTTGGAAGGAATCCGGGTCCCCCGAACTCCCCTTTCCTAACAAAATGTCTGGTCCACATCGAAAGAATTAACAAGATATCACTCAGATTTTTCCGTCTCGTGCAACTCCAAGGAGAGAGAGGGAACTATTCATTGTATGTCGAAGAATCTGAGTTTTAATGATGCGGATAAAGGATGAAGTCGACCGTAATTTAATTATAAATACATTTCTTCTCTGTATCAAATTATGTAAATACTTCATTTATTGCACGATATTACGAAATTACACGATCAAGTAAATTTAATAACATCAACGAAAGGTTAATGATTTATTGTTTAGTATTCCAGTAAAACAAACACACGTTGGGTTCCAATGAAACATTATCACTCATAAAACACGTAATCAAAACCCGTGATTATGTTATTGTCGTTGCTCATATGTACGGGACACTTAATTTTCAAATTCAAGAACTTAAACAATTCTAAATAAAAATTCGGAAGCTACTTTGGTTCGGTAGAAACAAATGGATACTAGTTGTTACATCTCGTGTTGACTTGCAATATTACTAAAATAAAATCCAGAAATGAATCAGTGACTAAGAATTAAGGTTACAAATAATTGCAGGGAAGTGTGTGGTGAAATTGAATATGTTTCCATATCTATAAGTATTGTCATGTATCGAAACCTATCAACATATGTTTTCTAGCACTATTGAAAAAAGTTAATTTTTTGTTTATAATAATAGGAATCGGATAACCGATTATGTTCTTTTTAAAATACTTATTGATAATAGAAAATGATATCTTAAAAGACAAATAGGTGAAACAAATATGAAACTATTTCGAAGCAGTCTGTACTGAGCTGTATAATTCGAACATACGTAACTGTAAGACCAAAAATTCTAAAAAAGGTTCATCTCTAGCAAGAGCCATTAAGGGAGATCGTTCACCTATCTCTCGAATAAGGAAGATGACTACGAGATACATAATGAACCTCTTGAATGTAAAACGAAAGCAGGAACTAAGTTATATTATAGTTCTCTTCGCTTTGACATGCTTTCTATATGGAAACATGGGCTCTAATGACCTTGCTGTTGACGAGCCCTTAAAGCCCCACAAAAAAGTCTATATGGAAACGTCATCAAAAGTGGAAAAAAGAGGCTTGATACACACTTTCGTTATCAGTCTAACGTGAGTCAACGCTGTCCTTAATCCTTAACGATCTCAAATGCTGCGTCGACAGAAGGAGTGTGTGCAACAATCAATACACCTCAATTTACTTTGGCAACGAATTTTGTCGTCCGTCAACGTGCGGTGCTGGGAGAAAATGCAAAAGCAACCGGAACGCGCTCATGGGCTCCGTCTAATCTGAAATAATGTACTCTTAATTCACTGAGGAGTCGTCAACATACGCGTCGACGCAGCGTCAGAAAACGGATGCGTGCAGAGGACCCTGACTGAATTTTAATGAACTCAAATTAATTACCCAGACATTCTGTCGATGATTGTACTTTTCCAAGACCGTCTCCGGAAGACAGAAATAAAAAAGGATAAGTAGTATTTGCTCAGCCATAAAAAATCTCACTATTAAATTAATTGGGAGTAAGCTGTTGTACAATGTGATAATATGTTTATACATATTTCATGGTCACAAACTCCTCTGTAACGAAGTGAACAAGCTTTGGTTATATTTTGGATAAGGTGGGTGGTTTGACGGATGGTGGGAATGTATCAGAATTTGACGAAACATTATATCTCTATGCTTAGTTGTATGTTAGATATATAGCTGAATATTAGATATAGATGTATTTATATTTTACAATAAATACTTGAATGTAATTTTGAAATTTAATATGTAGATAAATACTCTTCAATTATGCGAAGGGTTTCCTCTCCCATGTAGTTACTCCACAGTCTCACGGATTTTTTTGCTAATGTAAAGTTCGTGTGGTGAATTCAAATCAAAGTTTAAGAAGTTTGAATCAAGGTGTTATTTAATAGTTCTATATACTAAAAAAGAATCAACTGAAAATCTTCAAAATTATGAATATAGGTTGTCAAAATCATCTCCAGGTATCTGCAATCGGTAAGAATCTGGCGAGTATATTTAAATAAAATACTTCCAATTGGATGAGACATATCCATTCAAAAATGAAACTGCGCCATAATTTTTAATTTTTAGTCCTCGGGCTTCTAAATAAAGCTACTTATGATAAACTGTGCACGACGAGTATGTATTATAAACAGCCCTTGTATTATGAACAATCTGGAAACCTTCCACACATTTATGTACGGGAAACATTGCGTACTAACGATGTACACAAAAAGCATTATTTCATATTCAAATAACACCTTGCTATCAACGTAACAGAGGTAAACATGTTTCAAAACTCGTCGCGAACTTTTCTCCCGTAGTTTACGAGTGCTTTTATATCATGAATATTTAATGATTTTCCTTATGATGCACATCTAGCGTACGAGTCTCAAGCTGTCATAATACATTAGTGCCTCAGCCATCAAGGCATTTTACCGTGTGACGCAATTCTGAGTATTAATTATTATCTCTTTTCTGAATTGGTCACTGCTAGCTTTGAATCTATGGAATGCTAAGTGCTTCAGGAAGATATTGCTTGGAATAGATTTCCGCCACTCAATACAATGTTTTTGCACGCCAGCTATTCTGGTTAAAGATTTACTCACTGAATCTAAGCAATTAGCGAATGGAATCCTTCTTCAAACATCCCTCCTGGAGAAATGTGGAAGTCTGTGCTTTATGAAATGTTTTTTTTTTGTGCTAAATCTTTCAGCAAGTATAGAACTTTAGTAATACACCTCCACTAAGACACGAATAATAATGGGAAATATTATTATGTCAATGCTTAAGATTAAACAGGAGTTACCAAAATCCTTTTGCTAAAATAGTCTTAATGATATTTGCTGTTCAATATGTACAAAAATGTGAGAATGTATTATTTAATCTATTAATCATCGTGTTTCGAAACCAAGAATTCCGCAGAATAGATATCATTTCATAAATAAAATTGAAAGTAAACTGCTTTAATTTAGTGCAGTTTTTTTGAAAAAAACATTTTTATCCACATATATTGTAAGGATGTACACGGGGAGAGAATGTACAATAAAAGTCGATTTCTCTGTTGCGTGATAATTCCAGTGTATTCCTGAAACATAATCGCTAGGGTGAATGGCAAGATGAATTATTGAAGGGAGATATTGAATGGTGGGTGAAACAGGAGAATCCCCTGAAAAAAAAAGTTACCTACCCGCTTTATCCATGACAGCAAATTCCACTTAAATTAACCTGAGTTTGAAAGGTCCCACCCCCAAACGTAATACTTGAGCGCAGCAAATGTTACATTATTACCCGGTTACATCGTTACCCCATTACAGACAGCTGTGGCGTAGTGGTAGCGTCTCTACAACCCTTTAACTAGTATAACGCGGGTTCGATGTCCCGTTTGACCTAATTGGATGAGGTTTTCAACTGAGGTTTCCTCATTCACTCCACACCAATGTCGGTTCGGTACGTTACCTTCCCCAGCAACCCAAAGCGTGAATCTTGGCCCATCATAAAATGATACGAAATAAATACATAATATATGACGTGTTATACCAGAATGATACAGGAGTCAGCGTGTGTAGAGCGGTGAGCTGCTAGACGCACCTCTGTGATGGGAAATTTCCTGATACCTTAACGTCCAGACTGACTCCCAGGCCTATTTATCTTTCAGTAAACTGAGTATCAGATCTATCCCAGGGTCGGAATGGCTGGAGCGAGTTGCTGGCCTTATCTTCTCCTTCGGTGCCTATACTAAGATATTGCGAATCTCTACCATCTGTGAACCCCAATGGTCGCACCATAGGGTGAAAGTTTGACTTTGACAACACTAAAATTACAAAATTTCTTATTCTTGTTCCATACCTTGTGTTGAGCGAAGGGTGTCAGAGGAACGTCGACGGCTGCAGTGAGAAGTTCTCCATCAGACGCCACGTGAGCGATCACGAGACGCAAGGTTGGGGTCATGGCGAGGGTGACAGGCACCACGAACGTTGTCACACAACGACGTGTTCCAGACACACGCTGCTCACCCCACAGCAATACTTCGTCCTTAGACAGCGCCTGTATAACAAACACACCTCAAGGAATTCATTCCCCGGAGAGATACGAAGAAGGAAAATTATTTGAGTCGTCTAGTATCCAAACGAGACATATTACAGGGACCGTCTCACGAGAAT
The DNA here is from genome assembly GCA_002313205.1 of Laupala kohalensis. Lineage (NCBI taxonomy): Eukaryota > Metazoa > Arthropoda > Insecta > Orthoptera > Trigonidiidae > Laupala > Laupala kohalensis. The sequence goes on from NNCF01130483.1 coordinate 114,402, forward strand.
ATTCATTTCGGTGATAAGGATGGTAAAGTCAAGTTTTTAAAAATTAATGTTCTATGGCGATAAAATTGATACGAATCCTCCTCTTACCCTTAACAGGATACGCGTATTCCATGCAACCGGGACACTCTCAATCAGTGTATTACTAAAGCAAACAAATTCTGTGAGATAGGTCCGTCAAAGGGTACAACAACGCCAAACCTCTCACCAAGTAATAGAATGAATCCATGGGAAAGTTAGCGGAGGCGTGGAAGACAGCGTAATCTCCGGGAACTGCTTGATCCGTGCTGGTACGCAAATGAAGCCATCGTTGACGAGGACTGTGAAAGCGCACGACGGAGGTTCGTGCTGACACAGTGCCAGTTTCACGTTCTTCCGATGCGCCGTCCCAGAATGACGCTTGTAGATCCACGCGCAGGGCGTTCTCTGGAACCTAAAGAAGAACCAAAGCCGGTAACAGAAGAACCTACGTCTACTTCACTTCATATATAAATTGTTAAATATACCTTCAACATTATATTTTCAGCACGTTACAGTTTGACATTATTGAAACTTGGATTTTTTATTCGGAGTTTTCATGTATATTTTTATTTGGGTAAATAAAAAAATTCGAAAAGTCTCGGAGTATATAAAGGATTTCCCATACGATTAAGAATATACAACAATCCAGACTGTCCGGATTAACTGTAATAGAAAGTTATCTGGGAAACAAAATACCGACTTATCGCGAAGACAAGTAAGTCAAGCAATCCAATAATACAAATCATGGAACATATCTAATAATATACAACCAGAAACCATAGCTCATCTCGTTCGCACCAACTAAATTCCAACTTGCGTCCACTCGCGAACAACTCGCAGATTATACAGAATGTCGCAGAAATCCGCGAAATACATTGGAGATATGAAAGAGCGTATTAAAAGGAACCAAAATCATTAAGAAACTTGTCTGGAAATGTCACCAGGATAATATCTAATAAATAAAATATAAAACTGATTGAGTTACCGCATTTAGACATCCACTTACACAAGTTACATTTGAGATACTGGTTGAGATGGACAGAAACGATAACAATTGACAATATGAGGATAGGCAAGAAGGAGAAAGGAGCGAAAATAGAATTAGAGTATTACTGAGTGCATATTAAAGACGGTGTACCAGAGGTACTAAGGAAACAGCATTATATGAATTTATAAAGGACGTGACATAGGCTGAGAAGTAATAAAAGCACAAATACAAAAACTCTGAAAAGTATTTGTATGTGATAGGAAGAGCGGATGAAAGTACATTCTGGGAATGGAGTGGAAGACAGAGACCACATGATATGGACGTACAAGAATTATGACGATGACCGTAGAGACTTAACACATATGATACGAGGAGTACAGAAGGTAGAAAATGGACTCCACGTAGAAAATCCGGAAAAGAGATAAGACATATTTGAAGATTGTGTCGGAATGATATGCGCAGTGATGTAGGAAACGATTTTTAAAAAAACAGAAAAAATGATAGTTGAATACATCCACCTCTCCGTGTAGGGGCTGGGCGCAGTGTAGGACCGTATCGAAGAGGTGTGCTCGCAGTGAAAGAATAACGAGATGTAACTCCGGGGACTGCTTAGCGTAGCACCACTCATTCCAAACTGCACGTCACGGCACCCACACATGGCTGCTATAATCCGTGGAAAAGCTAACTTCAGACAGTGTCAGGAAGGTCAAAGGTTAGATCACGCCCTTTGTTCGTCACGTTGGCATATCAATTACGAAAAATACTATGAATCTATTGATATAGGCGGCAGCACCCGGACAAAAAATATAACGTCGTCCACCACGTATCCCACGTCGTCGATCTCGCAATTGTGACATTTATTGGCTCCTCGACATTCATGTGGTCTTTAGGCTTCCCATGTTTTTAAAAATATAATTCCCCACTAAATATATGAAAGAAATTACCCATTACATCAAGTTATGATTACTTACATAGTCATTTTTTTAAATAAAATTTTATAGAGTTTAAGAGCAAAAAATATTGCTTTTGTCTGATGTCTTAGAGGTTGTGACTGTACAATACCCTTACGTGTAAAAATATATTTTTCGTTGGCGAATTATTTTCTTACATGACTAATTAAGAAGCACTCGCTTGCCTTCGAGATAATTCTGCAAGTCATTCGAAATTGATTTATTTTATAGTAAATAACTTTTATGGTAATCAGAGATATTTTCCACAAATTAAAGAAGAATGAGATTCACCAACACCACAATAAGTGTTCCCATATTATAAATAATTACTCCATTACGTGGAATGAAGAAGCTATAAATTAAATAAATAATTAAAGACTCAAGACCTTAAGCAGGACGAATACTATAAATTTTGTGATGTAAAGTTCAGAACATTTCGACTTGATGTTGAAGTTATCGTCGAGTGGTACTAATTATAACAAGAAACATAACAGAGCAATTCCTGACTGCGACTTCAACATCAAGTCGAATTGTTGTGAACTTTATATCACAAAATATATAGTATTCGTGCGGCATACGATCTTATAATTAAAGTCTTTAATGACATAAAATAATTTTATTAAATAAAATCTAATAATTAAAGTCTGTAATTATTTATTTGATTTGATTATTTCATGTAGGAGGACGTTAAGCGACAGAAATGTCTCCTGTCAACTTTTTTCACTTGTCGTATAGTTCTCACGTGAAACAATCTAGATGAAGGAACATTGATAAGCACTGGGATGTGAAGAAAACTGACGAGGACAAATCCTTAAATTTAATGGTAGTGATTAACATCTTGAGTTCATTTCCTATTTAACTACAGCATACTCTAGAGTAAAGATCTTTCACAAGTTTCACCCACTGTTCTGAAATACAGGTTTGCAGACAAAATTGTACGGTAATAAAACACAAAACTACATTTTCAAAATAAATTTAGATAAATTTGAAAATGGATAATTTTGCTAATTCATTTATTCTACTTTACGGGCAGTTGAATTAATGAAATACAACATTTGACGTTATTAAGCAATATTACTAATTGTCGAAAAATCTGACCATTTGAATGATTTTTTAAAATTTTATACAACTTAATATTGGGGCTTGGACGACAATTTATCTCGGTATTTGGATACTGTTTTTAAGATATTTTTGAAAGTGAATTTTTAAAAGTACCGCGTAATATAAAATGCAGACAGCAGCTGTTTTCCCGAATGTACAAAAGAGCTAATCGCAGTACGAAGCTTCTCTAATAACTGTTATTGTCATCTCTATTTACAGGCTGGGCAAAATAAATCTAGCTCAGAAAAGAATTGTAAACCTGACACGGGATTAACCCTTGTCAATGAACAGGAGAACTGCCCTGTGTATTGGTGTGGATCAACTCGCAGGAGACAAACGACTACATGAATATTTTCAGCACGACGGAGCAACAGCACACTTCCTCTTTAGAACCATGCCATGAGTGCCTGAGGCGAAGAGGACAGTCAGCAGAGGTGGAAAATTCTCCTGACCATGTCTATCGCCTGATTTCTATCCCTGTGATTTTTACCTTGTGGGACAAATTGAAGGGTCAGGTGTACTCAAATAATCCTCACACAGTGGAAGAGCTGTTGCAGTGAAAACGCTACTGCTGCAATCCCTCAAGCAGAGCTGCTACGCGTGATTCACAGATTGAAAAATAGATCATAACGCTGCATCGAACACTGGATGAAAATTTACATCAAAATATAGAATTAATTTCTTCTTAAATTTCATGTAATTAACATCAGCCCACTCTTGGGAACGACGCGTTCTTTGAGGCCGTGATTAAACTCAACGGGAAGGTATATCCCAGAGAGAAGCAAGAACATTTCCGGCTCCTTGTTCGCCAAGACAACACCGTAACGTCAATCTGCACGGCCATCAGGATCGTTCCACTTCGATAAGAACAATGGATGCTACTCTCACTGCAGTTACCATGATTTGTCCCTTGGTGACTTCATTCCGTTTGACCTAAGTACAGGCGGATGTTCGGATTTTTCCGTGCCCTATTTGAAATGACTCCGATTTTTTGCACTCCTCATTGCCAATACATGATACTTTTCACATTGAATCTCATGTTAAAAGCTTAATATTCAAACGAGATTGACACCAAATAAAATATTATCATATTAAGTCGAGAAAATAAGGATTGATTTACTTATGGTTGCCCAGAGGAAATATGAGGAGGATCCAAATTTTTTTTTATGGAAGAGTAATCTATTGTCATCGAATAAGTCTAATAAACTTTTGTCCATTTCACCGTACTAAATTTAAATAACAATAATTTAAAGTATAATCTTATGGAAATTGTTTATGACGAGATCAAATAAAATTGTCAAAAATTAAATGAAGAATCAAATGATGCTGGTATTTTCTAGTTTTGTCTAATGTACAGAAAATAACAAAACAAAACTTGATACAGGCAGAAGTCGCGCTCATTTACAGCATTAAACATTTGAAGGAAGGTTGCTAAACAGTTATTTTTACACAGTTTGCTTAACTCAATTTCAACGAGGAAACACTAAATTTAACCGAAACGAAGAATATGAAAATGACATGCATAATTAGAATAAATTCATTATTTTTCGATACAAGAACCCGACGCTTAAGGAATAGTACTCATTGCTAGCAACTTTTTCGCATTTTAAATGTCACAATAAAATCCTGTATCATTAACAAATCATTACTTTCAATTGAGAAACTTCAATTTGATATTGTAAATAACAAGAATATTTTTACAAAGTATAATATACTTGAAATATTATCACCAATGGTCGATAAATTGTCTAGTGTCTGGAGCAAACATCGCTACCTTAACATATTATCTATAAATTTTGCTAGTTCTATATTTCGCTAGTTCCATTGTCCGGAACAACAGTAACAAAATTCCGATTGATTCAAATCAACAGATTTTAAAAATTGAGACACGGATAATATTGGGTTGATTCGAAAAAATCTATCATTAAATTGTTGAACAAGATTTTCTTGAGTACATGGCAGAAGTATTGCAACCAATGAAAATAAGACTAGAAATGACTGCGGAGTAGGGGACACTGGGTATGGTTGGAACAAAGGACGGTTGAAACAAAACAAATATCTCGCAAACCGTATGCGGAGAGGTGAGGGGTCCAAGGGGTAAACGAAGTGGACAACAGGTCCCAACACGAACCTCAGTGTTGCGTCGATCATCGCGCGAGGCGAGGAAGGGCGAGGCGCTTCATCTGGCGAGGAAGAAAATCAAGGCATGGGATAAAAAGCACACAACCGAGTTTTTAATGAAAATCAGGAGTGCAAGCTTTCAAAAAGCTAGATCTTTGTTTGATTTATGACTAATCAAAGAAATGTTTTCTTTTAGTTTATTCTCAGATTATTTACGTTTAGTTTGTTTTGGTTAAAATAAATACTGTTGATTTTTGTTGTTTTTGTTAATTACGTAAATTGTGTATCAATGTTAAGTAGTCAGATTGTCACAGACGACTGATAGTACACATTTTAAATTGTGAGACCTAAAAACGTTTAAAGCTGATTAAAAATATTGTTAAGAGTAGTAAAACATTGAAGACTGATTAGTATTGTCAAACGGTGCTATAATTATTCTTAGAACTAGAATAAATAATGAATAAAACATGTTACAATATTATATTATGATTTCTGCATGTGTTTAAACTGACCCCAATCACCGTTTCAACCGCCCCTGGTATGGGGATGGTTGAAACTAATAGGATTTTCTTAAAAATATGATCTACTACTAAAAATAACACACCGGGTACTAAAAAGGCACTGCCAATTAGTAGATCTTTACTAACGCCGTTAACATATTTTCATCATTGATCGGCTTATAAAAGGCGATACTATGGACGATATAAGCGAAATTGTTTCGACCGTACCCAGTCTACCCTACACCATGTTGGCGAACACCATAAAAATATCATTTTATGACGTTCCATTTCAATATCTATTTCCGTCTCTAAGCTATATTACTTATTCTAACTCTATTCATTACATTTCTTTTATGTTAGTTTTATGCACTGCCAATGCATTTTCCAGTTTCAAAACACACACACAAACCCATTATTTTCGTAATTTTTGCAATTTTTTTATGTGTTTTTCATACAAGCGTCTACAAGAATGATTTATTTTACATTTTAATAATATTAACAAAGTAATGAAGCAATTGTGTTTGCATATTCAAAAGAAATTTCAGGTGCACTTTTTTTACTGGTGGACTTTTATTTTTCTGGGAACTCAGATACAATAGCAAAAAAAAAAAAAAAAAATTTACCCGTAAGTACTGACACAGAAGATTTATGTTCTAAAATCTCATCACAGTGTACTACGTCCTTGAATCTTGAGGAAGTTCTTAGTTGAGTTTTTTATTTATTTATTACTTGGTTTTAATTATAATTATCTACTTTTAAGAAGTTTCCTTATTTCATGTATTGGAATACCTGTGTCTGAGTATGTAGTAAAATTACAGGCAAAAAATATTGTAATTAAATTAAATAAACTTTCGTACATATTACGTTGACTTAAATTTTGAGTTGCTTCTTCCTACACAAAATGCAAGAGACAACGTTAATAAAAGGGAAAAATGTAACGGGAAATTACCAATACAATATATTATACGTATATTGAATAGTAAATTAGTCTCACAGAAGTCTTCTCAGTTCCAATTGTTTCAAAGGGGATTGATGCGGGTATGATTTAGAATTCAACCAGATTCGTAAGTTATGAACTCTTCTCACTCTCTTACTCACGACAAAATTCAGTCAAGCACATTCCAATGCAAAAAAATGTTCGGTCAAATACCAGATCGTCCCAACATTTAAAGTTGACTAAAGAATGTATGTTATGTTTCAAACATATTTTATTTTGAAGTTAACTGGATAACTGTTTCGTTCGATTAACTCTGCAAGTCATTTACCTTCAATTCTTTAATAAGTCGAAAAAAAAATTACGTCGCGGAATATGTCTAATTTTGTAAAATAACATAATTCCGTTTTTGAGGGTGATATATTAAAAATGAAAATATGAAATGTCGTATATTTACAATTGATCCGTAGAATCAATTCTCACAAATAACTACTTTGTTTTTAGAGATTCCCATAAACTTTGAAGTCGCGACGAGAATTTTCTTCAAGAATAAGCAGACGAATAAAATCCAGTGACACATTTTGCCTTTAAAGAAGTTATTTTCGTATAGGCTGTATTTTGTGCATAAAACTCTGAAATATTTCGTAGAATGATTGCCTAAAGTGATTCCTAGTTATAGGTTTGGTTAGTACCAATAAATTATGGTAGTAAAACGACAGAATTAGACGAAGTTAGTATAGGCATCATTGATATCCTCATTAAAGTCCTCTACTGTTCTTTGAGGATTCTTTTTAGTAACAAAAGCACTTGATGCGTCTCTTACCAGAAAGCGGAAGCGAAAGACGCCATCTTGTCGGAAACTCTCGACTGCCGCCTGGTTGTTGAAAATATCCTCGCCTTCCGGTTGCGCGCCGCCGTATTCTTCCTCCTCGTCAGAGTAACGAGGATGTTGAGGACGGACCACGATGTCTGGTACCACCACCAGTCCTCGGTCCTCGAGCTGCACGGACGCATGGACTCGTAGAGAGGCCGCTTCGAGACGAGCGGCTGGCAGCGGTTCCTGGTCCTCGTGCTCCACAACTACCTGTTAGAAACATGCACTCTAAAACGTTAATGCATTCATTAGTTAATTGACTCAAATACAGCTCCGTATCCAAGCGTGTCATTACCAGACGTCATTGCAATATCTTTTCATATTATTTTACTTTCTGTCTCTCCTTTTTTTAAGAAAAATGTCAATCTTATTAATTACAATGTTACTCTCTTTTGGTTTTCCTTAGATAAGTTTCACTATAATAGAGAGAGCGAAACCAAACTTTTTTAAATATCTACAATACTCAAATTCTTATCAACAAGACAGAACTTAAAACCTACATTAACGACATCAATACTACTGAATTATACTGAGAAGAATACTGAATTTCTTAAAATATAATCACATTAAATTAATTTTAAATTTCACATAAGCCAGTGTGCTTGCCTCCGGTAACCTACGGTACAATATATGGCTTTAGCATATTACATATCTTGACCTAAAGTTATATTTTTATCAACACTCCTGGAAGATTTATAACAACCCATATTACGTTTTCCTCGTTATTACATATTGTCGTTCAGAATGAAATATCCTTATCCAGTGACATATAAAAACTTGATTTGAAATCACGTCACGAGAAAACGACTTTCTGCACGATTTAAACGAAACTTTGACGATCGTACTCTTTATGACTGGAAATAGGATCTACGCTGGGTTTTATATGATACGGAATCAGAATTCGGATTAGAATAAAAAATACACAAAAGAGAAACTACCATATATACGGTTACCTTCTTCGTTAATTCTCAAATTTAATCAGTTCGTCTGTAAAGAAATGTTTTAAAAAAGGGTCTCTTCAAAACTGCATTCACAAGATGACAGAGTGAAATGAATTTATCTCCTCTTTCCTTTTCTTTCTCATATATACGCGTGATTAACAATGAAATGCCCATAATTGGTAGAAATGATCTTCAGAGAGAGGGCAAAGGGAAGTTGATTACTGTATGACAGAATGTAAAAATAAGTTCAAGTGTAAGATTTCGTCACATCTGAGATAACTCGATTTATGGGATTCAAAATTTCTTTTTTAGTTTATGATCAAATTATATTTAATTTAATTTCTAATACAGCACACACGCCATAGGTATAATAATGTCACGATGGCAGCATATTTATTTGTATTATTCAATAATTTGCAACGTATTATATAATAATTATATTTATTGTAAGTACAACAAAAATATTTACTTCTTATAACCATATGATAAATAACTGACATTTGTACCTGTTTTTAAAATTCATCTATCTCTAACTTGACGTATTTATTATTTGAAAAAAATGTATATTACTACAAAAGGAATAACAAATAACTATACGACAGTTGTATTAAAAAATTATTTTAAGAGGGAGGGGGAAGTCCTTTATAGATACCAGTGATGCTGGTTATGTCGATCTTCCAAACATGTTTTACCAACTAAAACCCTAACCTCCGCCTCACAATTGCCTTGTAGTCCTCTCCGTGGAAACCGTCGCTAGACATTACTTCGCGGAGACATTAGTTGGTCCTGCGATCTAGAGATAACGTTCGTACTTAGAGAGTACGAGGTCCGGGGATCGATAAAAGTTATTTAAATAGAACGATCAAAATCTACTTTTGCATTTAAACACGAGTCTACTTGCTTGTAATATTTTTAACGACCTAGTGAATAAATGAGTGATGAAATAAAAGTTTTGCCTACTAAAAATATTGTAATATTCATGAGATAATAGATGAGAATATTTTCACAACTTGCTTTTACTTAGGATATTTAATTTCATGAAGCTTCTGTGGCATTGTTTTGTTTCCCCATTAGAGGCAGAGAAGTAATGAGTACGCTTCATTATATTGACACACGATTCATCCAAGCACTTCACGATCCAAGGACGTAATGTCATTTTCTAGACGAATGTTCAACGACATACAGTTTACTGGCCATAAACATCACAACTTCTCCTAGTGACTCATTAATATCAAGGCCGAAATAATTATTCTCTGATTACTCAATTTTCTGATAATCTGAATTAACACGTACGTCTCCATTATCCGAGATGGTGAGTATACAATTATCTGCAATCAACTACAATATTATTATAACGTATCATCGGGGAATGGTATATTAAGTTATCCGTATTTGGAGCTATCGATGAAACTGAAAAATATAATAGATTTAAATAATTAGGAACGCGTGTTGACTTAATTTTTGTAGATAGACATATGCTTACGCGGCCTTTTTCGTAGAACTCTTTGACGAAAACAATATTGTCATTCATAGTTGTCATCTATTTCTAACCGTTTAGGCAGTGTAAGCAAATATAACTCTCTTTTTGCCCGATTTTATCGACAATTATTGCCAAAAACCATTTAAAAAATAAAAGTTAACCTATGTTCATCCTGGACATCTAAACTATCTCCTTGCCAACTTTCATCACAATTGGTTCAGTGGTTGAGTCGTGTTCAGGTAGAAAAGAGACAGACTTTCGCGTTACGCATTTATATATTAGTATGGATAACATCTAATTGAAGCTTTTCATTTATATAGCACAAGTATAAAGAGAGACTGTTCACTTCATTAAGTAACATGTCGCAATACATTATTAGAAAAGAATGCTTTTTAAGTTTTCCATTTCTTTTGTCTTTCAAATTATTAAAGGACAAAGTCGTGAATTACGGAACTAAACTAAAAAAAACCAATAACATTTGTTTATAAATTCGAGGGTATATCCAACCTGTATGATACATGGAGTATTTGGGTTATATCTAATCAACAGCATTATTACAATAACCTCAGAGATCATTACTATTAGCTCATGGGTTTACAGGTATAAGAACTAACGACGATTTCACCACTGCTCAGTTTTTACCGACTCACAAAAAGTCAGAACATGTTCCATGGATTTTAAAGTATATATATTGTCACGGTGTGTAATCCCTTTTTGCCACTAGTCCCTCCCGTATCTCTTGTCACATCGCTTATTGTGACATGGATTTGAAACACGTGAATATAATAACATAGCTGCAAGTTTCATTCCAGATATGCTGTATCTTTTTAAATTACTACAATTAAATTTCTCAGCTTCCACAAAATTATCTTGGGTTATTTTCAACATCTTGTTAATTAACTTTGAATTACTGCAACAAAGTATAATAAGATTTTATCGGTTTCCTTTGTATGCTGGAACTTCGTTTCTTTAGCAGTTCGTTAAAATAAGAAAAATACGGGAAAGAAAAGTCAACATGAAATATTGTGCGGAATAATTTTGTGTATTGATCGTGAAAAAATAAGAAGCATGGCGTGTCATTATAAATAGANGCGGAATAATTTTGTGTATTGATCGTGAAAAAATAAGAAGCATGGCGTGTCATTATAAATAGAGAGAACATGAAAGACTACAAATTGTTCAGATGCAACTGCAGATAAAGAATTATGTCTTAGAGCACTGAAAAAGAGTAAATATCAAGAAAAAAATACGGGAACTGTTGTCCAGTAATGAAAGAAGCTTTGCGCGACATTAAACTCATTCCATATTAGCAATTTAATTACACATATGTTTACGAGATACTTAATAATCTCTAGTTGAAATGAATTGAAAGAATTTAGCTGGAGTATACTCCATAAAGAATGTAATTTCCTTGAAAATGGTCCTCCAATCATATCTTTATTTTTAGATTCCACAAATCAATTTCGACCCTCTATTAAAACTGAGTAGCTATCTTTGGTCATCCAATGATTATTCAGTTATAAAATTTTACGACCTTTTATAGACAAATTGCTATATTCACTTCACAATGTATCAGCCACGGTATCACGGCCTTTAATAGGTATTTACATAAATAATGTAAATAACACATCATGAATGAAATACCACAAATTCTAGTAACACATCATGAATGAAATAATAGAATAAAACAAAAAAGTAGAAAACAATAAAACAAAAAAGTAGAAACCGTATACAAAATTATCATAATATTGAGTTCTCAGAGATCCGACATAAGTTTTAATTCCCTGTCGTAGATTTGATGTGTAATATTTCGGACATGTAACGTTCGTAATAATTTCTTCTGATTATTTCCTAATCCATCAAATGGTCCTCGTCCAGGCAATGATTTGTTCCAACATTTGGTTCTGCTGCATTGAAGTTCCTTTGGTGATCTCAAGTCCTTTTTTTTGTCTGTCCTAATCGTAAGTAGCACTACTTTCGTACAAAGATGTTCGTCAATCGTGATACTCAATTCGTGAATGAAAAAAACTATATCTTGAGGTTAGAAATGTTTGGTAAATAATAAACAAAAACAATATTATCGCATGTTTCTATCTCTGCTTTTTCGTAAAAATATTTCGTTTATATTTCTGTTTATATTTTTGTGTTTATATTTATGTTTATATATCGTGTTCATTTGTCCTGTTGTTATGTATATTGTTATAATTTTTTATTACTTGATCACCTGACAATGACTTTAATCCAAGTCGAAACGTAGTGAGCTCTTCACAGAAAATATAAACATTATCCGTCAAAAAAAGGAAGTATCAATTATTTATTTAATAAACAAGTAAATTTATGCACAAAAGTACATCAATTATTCATACATTGCAAAAAAACTGACAATGTAGATTTATGCACCAGATTTAGGTTCCGCACTTTTATAAATTCTGTATCTATCTTCATTTAAATACGTTAATTAAATAAATGCTCTTTCGTGAATACGTACCGCTATTATCTTAAACTGTGATTTTATTTGAAGAACACACTGTGCCTCGTAACTCTGCTATTCTAGTTGAAATAGATACTACACCCAAAGAAAAACAATTGTTGAAAAGATATACGGGAATAAAGTTAGTGACCGACTTTTTTTTTCATATTGCTTTAAGAAATATGATACCAATTAATTCACGGTTACCACTGGTGGAAATTGAGAGTGACGCTAAAAATGTATGTTATTAATAAGCCATCGATTTCTTGGGTTAAGTTCGTTGAATACTTTACGAGCGAAAAGAAGGTACATTAGATTGTTAGTACATAATTTCACCGGTACTATACATCTTTTTTTTCTTCTGATCAACTTGCTATCCGTGGTTTCAGTGGGATCCACTTAAAACAGTTCATTTTCCGCATCCAGACGGAAACGTCCGTTATACGTTCCGCTTCTGTTCACAGAAACTCTTCTTTCGTGACCCTTGATTCCAAACAAGTTTGTCATAAATTTTTATAGTACCTTTATTTCATCTACGATAGAAAAGAACCACCAGAGCGATACGTAACGCTACGAAATCAAATATTTGGAAATAATACACCCTTACGACAGACAGCACTTTTCACGCATGGACCTAGCAGTCACTGCTCCAGGACCTTACGTTCTTGAGCGCCACGTAAATACGTAGTATTCTGTTCCAAAAGTAGACATTCCGAAAACTTTCAGGACTTACAAAGCATAAAACAACAAAACACGTGGTTAAAGAGTACCCGGAAAATCTTTTAATTCGATAGGTTCCTATTATGTTAATTTGAAAATATATTACAGAATTTTTACTAATTTGAAAATGTTTTTTTATATGACAGTATACATAAATATTCAATTATTTATGTTATTGTAGCAGAACAAACCGGGATTGATCGGAATTTGAAAAGATACTTAAAACAATAATTACCGGGCATATAAAAATTTAAAACAATGATCAAATAAAACAAAAGCTTAAAATTATTTATTTCAATTGTTAAAAACATACAAAAAATTGCATCAACATTCAAAGAAAAAACTTGCACTGGATTGACATATTTTACCCAAGGTACTAAAATACCTGTCAACAGGTGTGGATTTTTTGGGTTCATTTTCTCTCACATTTCTCTATTTTCGTAATATTAAATGTTCACTTTTGTTAAATTCAAACGTTAAACACCGCAAAGAAAACCTACAAAATGCACAGTTTTCAGTATTCTATGCCGATATGTATATATTTACACATTATTATAAAATCCAGCAGAAAGAAAATATAATTTACTCAGATAGCTTAGCGAACAAAGCGCACAGTTAAGATCTCTGAGTTCTTCGCTTTTCATTTCACTTTTATGTTATGTACTTGCAAAGAATGTTCTTCACAGGTTTCATATAATTTTGCTTCTACGATT
>NNCF01130483.1:128467-146797 GCA_002313205.1 Laupala kohalensis
GCCACAGAGATTCAATAGAATTCACTTTTCTTAGACTAGATTTATAGAAAGTTATTAGAATACTTTTATTAGTTTACAATGTGATTCTAGAAATAAATTTATTGTTCTCTTTTATTAACTTTTAGCATGAGAGCTTAGCTCCGTTCACTTCACTACTCAAATGAATTTTTCCCTTAACCAACAACATTTGCCTCTACCTACCTTCTGCATAGCCACCACATCTTTCTTTCATTATTGACATATAACATCACTCCCACTTCACTACTTGAAAATTCACAGTCTATATCGTAGGCTGCGTAGCAAATGCCAATAGTCAAGTCACTCCTGTGACTATTAAATATTTATTTTCATGACCACTTTCAAGGTAAGTTGAACAAAAAATTAGAGAAAATAAATTCTTGTATTTTGTAAGAAAATAAACTGTATCTGATATCTATTATTCGCGTTGTGCAATAAAAATATATTCTTCAAGAATCGTAAATTGCCTTAAAATAGCATGATTCTTTTTCATTTACTTTTTAAGTTTAACTCATGCCCCAAACATTTCATCTCATTATTTGCCTCTAATTTATAGTAGTTGAAAATAATAATTAAATAATAGTTATGTTTACATATGATTTGTCTTAGTAATATTATTTTGTCAGAATATTCCTCGAAAATTTTCAAATTTATTTCTAGTCTCGATCGATTTGTAAGTTACAATTATCCGGTAAGTTTATTACCCTGTAGTTTGCTAAATATTCTCTTCTCTCATATCCAAATACCGTGAATTCCGAAATAAAATGATCGATAACATCATTTCCCTCATTACAATTGTACTTAACAACTTTCCTTATATTATTCACGTTTAAGTGGATGTCACTATTCTCTGTCAGTATTAACAACATATTGCTCGTAAAAATCCCGATTTTCAAAATACCCAGATCTCAGCAGATCTGAACCAGAAATAAAATCTTCCATCCGCCACCGAAAGAAAAATTATTGCATCTCTACACTTCTTTGTTGTTCTGAAGTACCAAAACATCATGGTGACCACTCTGTTGTCACTCCTTGTTCCTATATGGCATTCGAGTCGTCGGTGTAAAAACTGCAACCCGCATGACTCTTCGTGAAAACATTAGTTAAACTGTCGTCTCTTATANTCATGCTTCAAACCTATTTCCTGCAACTTAAGCAATTCATGTTCGTTTGAGAGTAGATTTATTTGTGGAAACAAAACTTCTCTTGAGTAACAGATGTGATCAGGAGTTGAATAATGCACAAATAAAAAGAGACATAATTACGCATCACTCATTTTTACACTATAAATCTTTGTTGTGTAATATGTCAAGCAAGTAAATATTTACACAAGATTCAGTTCTGATACGAATTTCAAAAATGTACGAAACTTTCAAATGAGTCCAATAAATCAAACTATTATTATTATTTAGGTTTCTTTTTTTGAGCCACAAATGTGTTGCGTCTCGGTCAACGTTGTCATTTTCCAGGTAGTTAACGTAAGTCCCATGCAGCGTCTTTGATCTCCAGTCTGTTTTTTCAACATCTACGGATTTACATTGAAGGGTATAGCTGGAATCTGATAGATGTAAGGGTGTTGCATGCATATCAGCTTTACAGATGACTCTAAACATAGCATGAGATTTTTGTTTATCATAAAAATCAGCCAAATTATTGTTATTTAATTACATTATTACCATTTTTCAACGAATAATACCTGTACGGGAACAGCGAATGTTACTTTACTTGTTGAGACACGATTTGACAATTATTTACAATCGCACGTTCCGCTTGACGCCAACCCGAAACCCAAAAGGATAATGAACATGATAATAAATGAATGATAATGAGATGATTATTATGGAAACAAATTATAGTATTACGATCATACATACTCCTAACACGGGAATCGAACCAGCAACCTTGGATACAAGGCCTCACGCCGTTACTACGCACACCAGCAGAGTCAAGAGCAGCCGGAATTTAAAACACGAATATGAAATACGTTTTGCAAATATAACTTTTCCATACATGTGAAAATACGTTTTGATCACTCCATACTAATCCACTTAGGAACGATATTTGAGTATTACTCGAAATATAGTGATCAGAAACATAGAAAACGGTGTTCGTACTACTTTGCAGTTCAAACTTGAATGAGTTCCAACGTATCACATTTGTCTAAAATTTAAGTGCCTCAATCTTTCAGGCCAAATAGTGTCGCGTAATGCCTCGCACCTTTTAATTCCACACATGTGTTGACTCCACACTGTAGCTATGCCACACAGTGTAGCTGCGCCACACTGTAGTTATGTAGTATATTTTTTCTCACTTCGATCGAAAATTCTTCTAATATTAACGCATTGAAATAGGCACGCAATTCTACCACGTTAACGTTGTTAATTGAATGGACCCAGGTGTAACAGCACACCACAAGCCCATATGCGATGTGCGTAAGCTTTTTGTGGAGAAGCGGGATTCAACCATAAACCACAACCTTTATGGTAGAGTTCGCTGCCACCAGCTTGGTTTCCCCAAGCAATCAAACACTCGAGTAATAACAATAAAACATTTAATTCAAATTAAATAGAGCTCTGAATATTCACAAATGTAGACAAACTCGCAAATCAAGTTTGAACTTGTTATTACTTGATATTGCTATCTAAAAGCAATAATTACACACAGTTATAACTACTGGTGTTATGAATTAACTCGGAAATCTACCCAGATTATCCGAAGTTCAAAAAGTTCCAAGTTGCTATCTCGAAATAAATAACTGTTCCAAGCTATGTTATTCGCGCCTATAGCAGGTAATAGAATTACCGCAGCAATTCTCAGTGGTCTGACGACCAAACTAACCAAGTTACATATTAAATAACTTGCGTACTTCTATACGCTTTCGCACTTGTCTCAAAGTCTGAAAGCCTCCAGTATAAAAGTCACTTAGGAGCTGAAATCCCTCCAATATATATTGAGGCGGAGGTCACGTGACTACCTCTTCGCCCGTTTCCAACACCCCACCTCGGCTTGGTCACTCCTCAGCTTCCGAGAAAAACTGCCTTTTCGGATGAACACTATTTCTGTCAAATGCTGAAATATTCCATACACACTCATTTTCCTTCTTCGGGCGTTCATCTCAGTTTTGAGAAGTAGATGGGAACTGGTCAATCTCTTCACAATACGAGAGGTCTTAACGCGCACCTTTCCTTGTTTGGGCGGCGACGGGCATGGCTCTTAATCGCCTTTGGAATTTCCGGCGAGCAAAGTGCTTGAAAATGTTATTTCAAAATCTGTACTGGCCACGATGTTACACCAGGGTTACCATCTGTTCCGGTTATTTCGTTACATTTTGTAATTATAATGTTCCGTACTTTTATTTTGTTTTGTGACTTATATATTTTCGTTCACTGTACAGGCTAAGTAGAGTTTCGGCCCAGTAAATAAATTACATCGCAACGCACTCACTGCGAATTCGTAAATGGGCGTGTCTTTGCACGAGGAGTCTCATATATTTTAGGATTTGTAGAAACTGCCTGTTAACAGTTTTTCAAATAGCACTTGGATCCCTCAATCAATATACATATGTTGATATACATATGTTGACCCTGTTGCATTTTTTACAAATAAATTAATTATTCAGCAAATTGCAAACTTCAGTCATCACACGTACATTCATTGAGAGTTCACTTGCTTTGTCTGAATCACTTTGTCGTTCATTGCTCCACGAGTGGCTACAATTACTAGTGATCCAGGATTTTAACCACTATGCGGAAGTTTCAAAAGAGTTTCTCCTTCTACCGAGAGAACAATAAATTATGTTCACTCTAACTTTTCCTCTGTCAACACAGCCAACTCATGCAAGGAAAACACTGTGAACAATAAGGTAACGATACATGGCCAGACGTTCAATGATTTAAAATAAGGAACTGAAGGTAAAATGAAAACCTTTTGAGATTTTTACAGATATGTAACAGTAGTTGTGTATTAAATTTTCCAATATTTTTGGATGGAAATTTATAGAATTGTCTGTCATGGAAGTATAATGGAAGGTGGTCATATGTGCAGAAGCTGACGCTGATTTAAAGTTTGTAACTAACATATAATGGTAGTCGTGAATCACGTGAATGCGTGAGGTAGATGGATGAAAGTGCATGGCTATTCAGTTGCGCAACAAGACAGATTGCCGGGGGCGTTCCTCGTTGATGACGCGTCTGAGTTCACTCAAAGTTTTGACGTACGTAGTACATTGTTAATAGTTGCTCCAAGTGGTAATCCTTGGAGAGAGAATTTCTCATTAACGAAAGAAAATCTCATTGAATGAGAACAAGGAACAAAGGCTGACAAGTACGACGCTAGTCCCAACGTATTGAGTGCTACATAGTCTTAAGATGTTTCAAGAAGTTTCACAATAAGGATAAGAATACTTTTCAAACTTCATAACTCTAAATCTGCAATATATACTGTAGGGAGTTTCGAACAAAATTTTAGTTTCACAGAGATGTTAAGCAATTCTTTTACAGTTTTCGAAATTTTAATTACTGAAATGGGCATGTCAGAAATAGTTATCCTTCCCGATATCGAGCTCTAACTCGAGTTCTAAATATAGGTAGTCTTAAAATTGTATATATCATACAATACGAAAATACTAAATATGCCCGACGATTTTATTTCAGGCCTTGGATTGGTGAGTGATCCATAATTATTTTCTAGCCTATTTATTTTACCGTACAAGTTTCTTATACTTTATTTTTTAAGTAAGCTTGTATAACTTAAAAGATTTTTTACCTTTTATTTTTTAAGTTTTAGTAGGTATGATTCATAAATTTCCCATCCGTTCGAACTCTTTCATAATGTAAGGAATCATTATTGAACATAATCAACAGAGTACCATTATTGCTAGGTTTCTTTCCTGTCAATCTTTTCTACAGTCCATCTCCTCAAATAGCACCTCTATAAACAAATAATCTGCCATCTTGGATCGTTCCCCATACTGAATTTTAAACAATGTTAAATATACTATTGTATTGTCACTAGAATCAAAGATGCATGCAAAACTTCATGAGAATGGATTGCGTAGAAGTAGTTAAAAATCGGTCGGAAGATCTGAATCAAAGCCACAAACAAATTATACACGTGAAACTAAATAAAACCGTTTCAAAATGAACTTACGTGTCCTTCGAAAAGGGCTCCTGGTGTGAAGACGAGAGGGTGTGGTCCGAGGAAGCGCAATTGGACCGCGCCACCCACAAGCCTCGTTAGACTGAATCCTTGAGCGCTTTCGCCATAGAAAGATTCCGTGACAGCTGCGTCCAAGCGAAGTTCTACGTTGTCCAACGAGGAAGGCACCGCCGCAGAGACCACATCCAATGGTACAGACACTGTGCAGCAGCCATTTTCCTACACAGACACGGGAGAATATACTCGTTTAAAATTCATTACGACTTTAGGGTGTAGTGCTAAATTTCACATTGTGGGAGCAGTTCGTAATTTATATCAACCCCATGAAGTATAGCAGTCTTCGAAGAATGAAAACCTTCGAGTGGTCAGACTTAAATAGTTCTTATTGAAGAGATTCAATCATTCGGTTAAAAAATATACTAACTCCAAAGTAATGCGAAGTATCCTACCCGCGCCCTTCATCTCCATTGCACCCTTGATTTTATTTGCATTACTACTAATATTTATTTATAGCCTTTCGAACTCGTCCTAGCTATTTCCATGATTTGGATAAAGGATTGGTAGAGTTTATGGGTGATTGACATTCCAAACCTACGTAGGTCTGGAATGGGTGAGAGAAATACCCGCTTTTTCGGTTTCAGCTTATCTGATTCGGGACGAGGGATCGAACAATTGTTTTCCCAGCTCAGAAACATGATAGCAAAGAACACACGACCACAAAGTCGCCTCTATTGCTATTTGTTGTGAAATTTAGATAGAGAAGTTATTGACATTATTGAAGTGCGAATAATGCACATCGNAGAGAAGTTATTGACATTATTGAAGTGCGAATAATGCACATCGGTATAAAAGCAATGTCAGAAAGATATGAGAAGTTTCAAGATATTATTACAAGGATTTGCATTGTGCGAAAGTATTAAAAAAGATCGGAGATTGATGATAAAATATAAAACATACGAGTACACCATATGCCCCATATCCCCAAATTAGTAGAAACGAAAATCCCCAAGAAAATGTTTAAAACATGTGAAAATTACAAGAATAGTTTTTTTATAAGGATATTTAAAATAATGTACTGTACTAAATGTTAAAGTGAATTATATGTTATGTTGGTGAAAATTATAACTAAAAATAGAGGATAAAGAAAAGACATTGAAATAGAATTCTCGAGTATTGACTATTAGAATCTGAGTTGTATACAAATAAATAAATGTCTAAGTTGTATGTCACGGTACAAATGCGTTTAGATGTAATATGTAATTCAAGAAACATGAGAAATATATGAGAAGAAGAGAGAGATAATATATGTTATATTCATTCATCTTCGATTAAAACACAATCAAGAGCCACGCGTCACGCTTTATTGAACCCTATTTAGAAATTGAATCCACGCCTCGTCAGTAAAATAAGTTTAGAAAGAGGAAACTTCATTTCGCCGTAAAATACGTCATAAATAAGGTACACAATTCCATACCGTTTATGACGTATTTCGGAACCAGTTTAATAGAACATCACACTGTAGAAATTAATGTCATGAGAAAGATGTTTTAAAAGGGTAAAGCGAAAGATATCGTCCAGACATTTGCTGTAAAATGAAATATATTTAGCAGTACATAAAACTGTTATCTAACACCTTTTACGGGCTCTAATGACCTTGCTGTTGACGAGCCCTAAAACCCCACAAAAAAACCTTACTTTCAAATTCAAAGCAGAAGTGTCGTAATTTCGAATTAAACTATCTTTGCGAAGAGTTTTGTATCGCGTTTGCGGTGAATTCCTTAGAAAATTCAAAGCGTTTTGAGAGATCTGGCTTGAGAAGGTTAATCTGACGCTCAGCTTGTAAAGCAATTTAAAACTCGAGATATATCTGGATTCCATACAGGATTCTCCGAATTATTTTAATTAATGTGAGCATTATTATAGAGTTTAAAATATTCGTGAGATTTTGTTAAGAACGACAGAACCATATCAAGTCAGCGTTCGATAACTCAGCAAACATCTTCGGGTTCACATTCAAGAATTATTAAAATACATTTTAATTGTACTAATTATTTTGCCTTCGAAGCAGTATATTAAATCGCGTAACTTAATACTCAGAAAATCAAATTGTTTTTGAAACATCCTGTACACGATGGAATAGGGACGGATAGAATTCCTATATTGATGAGGTCAAGAGATATTTTACTCATGACACTACTACGTAAACTGACGACCAATCTCACCGATTCCGCTGAAAAAAAAACGTAGCTGATCTAAACAGGAGCGACATGTTGACGTCATCTCTCATCCTTGTGCCAAAGCATAGGGAAAGAGTGAAACCTTCTTGAAACTTTCAGGATCTCTTCAAAGCTGATGTGACAGTTTGAACCTATGTGAGAAGTTCTGCTGGGAAATATAACGCATAAGTTGTCAACACTGCCTTCGCATCCGTTAATATCTACCTCATTAGCCCCACTGGTGGCGCAGGTGGTGGTAGTGTTGTCGCTTCTCACCAAGTCATCCCGGGTTCGATTCCCGATGGGGCCAGAAAATATGTAGTTTATCACATTAATGTCCCAGTACTGAAAAGCCAACCTACCTTCCTCTGTCCAGCTCCTCCTAGTATCAATAACTAACTACTAACCACTTCTACTTACAAACCACTTGTACTTACCCCTCCACGTGGGCCAAGTTGTTGGTAACCCCGGCTAACCGGCCCACCTACTAATAATAGCCTACCACCCAACTCCTAACTCCTATCGCTCCATGTAGATAAGCTTCAATTGCACGCTACATTTCCCATTTACAAATACAACAATACAACCTCATTGTTCAGATTCAAATAAGACCCGTCTTCCTTAGAGACCGCGTTGTTTTTACTCTATTTACATGTCTATTTTATTTACCGTGCCCCCCCCAGGGGACTTACATCTAGTAAGCAAACACGGGACCCTAGGCTGAGTCTGGCATTACTTCCACTTACTTGTGCTGGGCTCCTTCCTTTCTCTTTCGTGACCTTCCTTGGTCACCTCTTGTTCTTTTCGATCCCGACGCTACTCGGTTGCGAGGGCTAAGGTATCTCATTTTCCTCTTGATATATTCAGAAGGGTTTTTAGTGGGTATGGTTGAGTCATTCGGCGAGTCCTACACGCGGGGAGAGTCATGTTGGCTCTCCTTAGTACATAACTGCATTTTCCCTNAATGACCTCGATGTCGACGAGCCGTAAAACCCCACAAAAAATTATCATGGCTACTATTTCTTTAAAGTATTTAAAATGAAAATTATTTCAATTTTTAAGGTTTTTTTTGAATTATTTCAGTTACGTTTTAAAAGATTTTTAAAAACATTCCAATTAACTGATCCACCAGAACTCTATATTGTTTGAAATATATTGTAGATGTAATATTGCTTTTGTAATACTAATTTGATGCGTTTTAATTGGTGTAACACTGTTTTTAATCAACGTCTTCGTCTGGGTTAGACAAGTACAGTTGTCTCAACTCATTTTCACTTCATACATACTAGGTTAAAATTATTTGAAAAATCTTTTATTCAATTGGAAATTTTTTAAACTTCAAGTTGTCAAGAATTTGAATTAAGTATGAAAATAATAGTTATTCCCTTTTGTAGCAGCAGCTCTCAGCAAACCAAATAAGTGACTCATGAAACATTTTTATGCACGTAAAATTGGGACAGGAAAAATAACAAATCCATGACGAAACTCTAAAAGCGGAATTGTTCAGGGTTCAGGATGTAAGTTCTTTCCGTAATTAGCAATTTAAACATTCTACTTTAATATTGTTGTTATATTTGGAATCAAGTCGTCATTATTCACGATGTCAAGAAAATACATGTACGATGAATTGATCGTTAAAATTGCAAATTGCATTCAGACTTCGGATTTCTGACACGTAGCGTTTATATTTAATAATCGCAGACTTCCACAAAGGCTTAAAACCCTGTGCAACCTCTGCGTGCAATGCTAATCCTGCGTTTGATGAGACATGTTTTGCAACTTGAGTGAGTCACACTAATTATCGAACACGATAACTTATAATAGAAGTTAATGTATTTTATTATTCCTCACGAATTAAATTGTGTCTATCACAGATCTTTAGTAGAGCCTCCAGACAAATATGATGCTGTCAAATTCGGACGTTTTGCTAGAAACATTAAGTAAATAATTAAAGTCTTATGACCTTTTATGGACGAATAATAAATATAATTTGGGAAGAGCTCTCGTATAGTAAAGATATGGAAAAGTGAATATTTCAAGAAAATAAATACTCATGAGTCATTTGCTCTTACAACAAAATCCTCCCTCGCAATTTTTGCAGAAAGAAAAAAAGACTGTTTGAATTTACTTCTTAAATAGTTTACATGACTTGTGTCGTAAATTTAGGGGTAATTTCACACAATTTGTGAGCATCTCCTCAACCGATCCCAGGGTTTCCGACAGCGCGAACGAGAGTGTGCACTGGATGACACAGTTTTTGTGGCAGGTGCACCAGTGTCGGGCAGTCATTTCTGTGCTGAGTCTGTACTGCCCCTGCGCTGCGAGCTAAATAACTCGGCGCTGTTCCCCGTTACAACACGGAGCCACAAGACAGTGCTGTGCTGCGTTGCCGGGAAGTACTCCGGTAATCTAACATCTCTCTTTCCTAATACCTTCGCAACGTGACATAGAGGCTTCCAGAGATACATCTTTCGAATGAAGATAGCGGAGGACGATTAGCGTAAGTGTGGGAAGGGGAAGGATGATGCAAGTCACTGTGAGTTCAATGTTCATGAGAGAGGACGACTAATGATTATCATGAAGAGAAATGGTGTATTTACTCAGAACAGTTGGCCACTATTGTTGAAAACAGAGAAAGAATACCGAAAATTATAACGGAAACGATGCATGTTCGGAAGATAATCGAGGAAGATGTAGGATAGGTGTTGCTCGACTTCATGCGGTGAGGACAACAATAAACACAGGCATAATAGAAAAATCCAATAAAGAGTAAGATGCAAAAAATAAAAAATAAATAAAAGAGACATCTACCAAGGTAATGTCTTCGTGATCAGGCACTGGGTTAGAAGAATATTTTAAACAATTAAAAAATTATGGTTACGTGGAAGAGCAGGTCTCGTGGCCCACATCTCGCCATAAATTAAATACTTAATTAAATAAATAAACCTCCAACTGATACTTTACGCGTATACATCTTTCTAAGAACTAAATTTTTATGTATACTATATTTAATTATAGAACAAGAATTTTTCTCAATCTAATTGATTGTTATGCTTAAGAACAATCCTTTCATGACAGATACTTATCATTTCATTCTCGTGTGTTCCTGTTTGTACTGAGAAAGTAGAACAAGCAATTTGAAACTGATAGTTGAATTATATGAGTATTTTATTGTTACATTTCACATATTGTCCAATTAACAACTGGAAACTCTAAAACCATCTTATCTCGCCCGTAAAAAAGTTTCGTGTTGAAGGTGTATCGAACACACAAATGCGATATAGTAATCATTAAATAAGACAATCTCAAGTGTAATTGTAGGAATACTACATTGAAAGTTTCTAATTCACGAAGTTACTAGATGTCAAGTGTACAGGATAAACTGTAAATAAAATATTAGTATAAAAGTAATTACATTATTTTTAATTTAACTTGCGGATTGCACAGAAGTACACTGAGTAAATTCTTAGAATGGAGTAACAAATAAAAAGAATATATAAATGAACAATTAAAACAAAGGGGAGAAGTCTTGTTCAAAATTTTTAATTACTTAAAGAAAAATATCTACTAGCGCGAAAAAACAAAACAAATATTTCAGATTCTCAAACACTCGAGATATTTCCAATTACAAGGTGTATTCAATCATATAGTAAATCGTTTTACACCTTTTGTCTGGATAAAATAGAGAACAGTCCAGTCTCTTTTACTTGAGTGATATATGTCGAAGTTCAACATTAACGGTAGGTATACATATTCTTTTATGATTAAAAAGGAACTCACGCGTACGACACGATATTTTCTACTCGCAATTCTTCAGTTTTACAAAACTTAAAACTATTGCGTAAAGTTATATTTGTAAATCTTATTAGGAGGAGTGATATTTTGTACTTAAAATTGAAAGAAAAAAACATCGAATAATTACACTAAAACCTAGGTAAATTTTAATAGGATTTTATGTTTATCTTTTTCAAAACTTTTAGATATGTAAAAATGCAAACAAGTTAACAAGAAAAGTATTTTCTAAAACTGTTCTCATTTCACCTTTCTCTTTAGATTTCTGAAGTGATATTTACCAGGTTTTTCAGTCTTAAAAAATAAATATATACATGGCTGTAAAATGGATAATGAGAAGTAGTTTTTGGAAAAATTAAAGTATGTTTAACGAAAAATAAACGCATGAGTTCTACAACTACAAATGGACATATAATCAATTCTAAATTATTTTATATTTTGTAATGATGAATATAGAAAACTTTGTACACGTGTGAATATACGATTACTAAGATATTGATTACTACTGTCATTATAGTCGTCATTGGAACGTGTTCCGGGTTTATTAGATATAACAACTTTCGAAACACGCCCAGCTCTATTATTTTACGATTTCTTTCTTTTTATGTAATACATTTGAAGTCTTTTAATTCTAACAATACATTAAAGCGAAAACACGTAACTACTCACCTTGAGGTATGCCACGTGTTCCCAGACAAGGACCGCTGGCTCCGGCGGCGGCGTGGGTTCGGAGGTGGAGGTGGAGGTGACTGCAGCACGGGCGAAAACGTCGATGTCATCCTGTCTCTTNGGCGGTGGGCGACGTTCCGGGGGCGAAGGGCGACGACGCGCCGTCAGCGTCAACGTCACGTTGCCATGGGAAGCGCGTTGCAGATCGGAGCGAGCGCACACCGACCCCACCAGGTCAACCTAAAGCATTTGTTATCCTCTTGAAAGCACATTCGTTCTCTCTCGCATCACTCGTCATAGGTGTGTGGAACAATGGAGTGAGAAAAAGACCGCCCGTGCTTTACGTTTCTCAACGATCGAATATATCTTTTCATAACGACGACATAAAAATGGCGGAAAATACATTACGCGTTGTATACTTTTTAAAAAGTTTGAGCTCAAAACGTTGTAAGGATTATTATTATTCCTAAATTTGAGCTAAAAAACTGAACAAGTAGGATTATTATAAATATTACTATTATTGGGACCTAATACTCCAATAATAATAATAATAATAATAATAATAATAATAATAGGAAGAAGTTCCCAAGATTCCGAAGTCCCTGCGTGAAAGCCTTGAAATTTTAGGGTTACATATGAGTTTATTCGTTCTCATTCAAAAAGCAGTTATTCTGAATACTACCCGCACAGTAAGAAAATTTTTGAGCCAGGAGTAGATGCGAATGCTTGGCGTGAGCCCGTATCTCGTCTTTTACCAGCAACAATATGGTGAGGTTAAAAATGAAGGGAAATAATAATAGTAATAATAATAATATATGAAGATTTGAAAACAGAAATTC
The DNA here is from genome assembly GCA_002313205.1 of Laupala kohalensis. Taxonomy (NCBI): domain Eukaryota; kingdom Metazoa; phylum Arthropoda; class Insecta; order Orthoptera; family Trigonidiidae; genus Laupala; species Laupala kohalensis. The sequence goes on from NNCF01130483.1 coordinate 141,159, forward strand.
TTCGCTTATGGAAAAAGAGTGTGTAAATATAGTTCCTATAGTCCTGAACACTACTGGAGTCATCCCTCACAGTCTGCATCTGAGCATCAGTCGGTTTCAACTCCCCCAAAACATATTTCTAACATTACATAAAGAAGGCATCCTTACCACCTGTAGAATCGTCAGAAGATTTTTAAATTGTGACATTGTTTGAGGTGAGGATGCTTGGTATACCCCGCACCTTACCTGAATCCAACTACAAGTTGTGAAAAAAAGGTTCATGAAAATAAATAAATAAATAAATAATAATGATAATCCTGCTTGTTGTTCAGTTTTTAAGCTCAAACTTAGGAAAAGGTACATACTGGTAAAGAGGTAAGATTTTAGTGGTAAGGAGATAGTATCAGTTAAAAATACTTCTCTCCGAAATGCAAGGTGCATAAACAATACCCAAGACGTGAGGATTAAATAAAGTTCTCATATATTATAAATAGTTCATTTTTAAACTATACTCTTGTTGATGAATCTTCCAATAAAAGCTCGTGTTAATGTTACGTTGAATTTTTTTCAAATGAAAATAAGGTTGAAATTAATAATAGGATGTCCAGAGTGAAGGGCACGCTAACAAAATTACGAAATACTTCATCTCCCTTCTCCCTCGCTCATTAAGGAGTTCCATAGTACATTCCCTCACTTCTCAAAGGGATTCTTCGTGCAGCCCAAAGAAAGTTTCAACTTACTTACGTAACCTTGAGCATGAGTGATGTTCGTATTTGGTTCCACCATCATTAAATGTCAAGAAGAAAAATGAGACAAATAAAATACACGAGATTCCGATGCGACTCAGATACTCTGGCTTCCGTCGACACGGGCAACACGCTATTCTCAGCATTTCATCGTATTATTTGAATATTAGGGACGAACAATTTTAAATTACGTAAGACCTAATGATCTTGGTCGTTAGATCTCAAATTTTATGTATTTAGATATCTTTAATATTGCTCTACTGAATCTAATGTAGAACTGAACACCGATTGTAGTTCTTGAGTACTGTCTCCGTGACCGTCCTACTTTAATTTTTATTTTCGCAATTTGCTTCTGTAATTAGAGATTTTTAAAGAAATCCAATAGTTATTTATTTAAAAAATCCGAGACTATTTATTTCAAAAATAAGTAATTAATAAATAATGTAAAAATATTAAAACATTTAAACCTTTTTGGATTATACCGCAATTCATCATTGTTCTGTTCACTGGGAGTGCAGTTCATCGGTGTTCTAATTTTCACACTCACGAGCGTATATTTGATGGAAATTTACGATTTGTAAACACATTAACAGAATTCAGTTTGCAAAGAACAACGTGCTTAGTCTTGTTGTTTTACATAGTTTATATTCACATCGAGATAAGCAAATATCAAAAGCTGATGTCCATGAGATTTTGTACGTCAACATATTTGAAATAGTCTAATAAATGATAATTTACTCTGGAAGTGAATGCTCAATTTTCAAGCGTGGAATACGTGCTGTTGTAGAGCTACCCTTCAGTTGATAAATATTTTGATAGAACTGAAAAGTTATGTTTTTGAAACACACAATAAACCTTATAGAGTTCATGATAGTTAGAGAGGTTCCACGTCATGATTATAGTTGGAATCCGTTTGGGCATTTTTTAAACTTTTTAAAATTTTTGTAGGAAAATCTTTATGGTGATCGAAGTTATCCGAGAAATTATGTATTCCCCAACTCCGTTCACAGCACTAAGCATTTGACCGACGCAAGGCTATACATACCTCCGAAGAGAGAGACAAGTAAGCAGGGATGTCCACATACACCTCGAAGAGCGGTTTGAAGAAAGTGTTGACCCGTAATGGCTGCTCGTGGATCTGAGCGTGTGCTTGCACACGGATTTTCCATTCTCCGTCTTTCGGCAAGCGAGGCAGGCGGAAACGATGACTGATTACACCTGAGACGAACAAAAAACACTTTTAATCTTATAACTATTACTCTATTAATCTTTTAATATGTTGAACTTTTGAGTTAAAAGAAAATTAAAAGTCACTGAATGGAAAGTCTCGATCAGTTTTATAATTAAAATACCGTATATGTTTTTACTTATAATTTTGTTTTGTAACTTAAGAAAAGTATCAAATGCGGTAGTTTGACCACTATAATGCAAAAAGGTTACATACTTAATTTATTACATTGCTCTTTGGATTAAATATAGGTAATAAAAGATAATATTAAATATTACAAGTATTCTATTGTATTATTATTTAGGAGATAGCTGGAAGAGCGTGTACCCGTTCTCTATCTGCGTTGCCCATTTTTGTTGAGTAACGACTCACCAGTTGTTTGTATTTTTTTAATACTAGGTATTTTGTAAGTAGATTTGTGAGTTAATTATCACATAGAATACATGGAGAGGGTATCCCTACTTGTATTGTGATATTTTCCCCTTATTTCCGATTATCCGAATTACGGCCGATTCCAGCTAGAAGGTATTTTTTTGTGGGGTTTTAGAGCTCGTTAACAGCAAGGTCATTAGAGCCCTTAGGGCCTCTAGACAGTGCCACCCGGATATACGAGTTTCTGCAGTACTACTGAAAATTAATTTTAATTTCCAATGATACCTTTTCATACTTTTTCACTCGTGAGGGGAGTTGGAAAGAGGAGATAAATAATTGTAAGAGGGTGGATATCAAAGAATAAGATATGCCTAGATTGGACCCCGAGGGAACTTAGGAAACTACCACGCATTTAATTTCGTAATTTCTATGTTTAAACTCTAGAAGAAAACTGATTATTTATTTGCTTTCATCAATTTCGTAATTCAAAGAATTATATTTGTACATACGCTATAAAAAAAAATTCGAGTGGCATACAAGAAATTAAAAAATCTCATTCTTTGTTAAAATATTTTCGTTTTTACCGCAGGTAAGAACAAATTTTATTTTTGTCTCTTACAATTCAAGAACAATATAAATTCCTAAGAAGTGTGTAAAGTGGTTGTTAGATACCTTACCATTATTATTGTGCACGGATACCCATCGACGCATAATTAAGCCATCGGGATCCTGAAAAGAGAATAAAGAAATTAGATACTTGCTACCATTTTAAACACACTGATACTCTTTTTTTAATTTGCGTGCTATATTTAAATAAGGATTTTCCAAAATCATTTCATATATTATTTTATACATGTTTACTATTCTAAAAGAAATTTTTTGAAAAAATAAAATAACACATTGCGAGAAGTCCAAGACTTATATAAAGAAAAAATATCTCCCAAGATCTGAAAAATTCTTTCGACATCATTAAATTGGAACAAACTTTTCGATGATGCTTACTTTTCTGTTGGTCCTTTGTCTGAACTAATTATTAGGAATTTTAAATCCAATCAGTTTTATTCGAAACATAATAATTCATATTTTAAGAATAATTTAGGACAATATTTGAGCGATGAATTGTATCCTAGATTATGTTGAGTAGGCCATTATCATAAAAAATGTATGATGAATACAGCAATAACTCAAACTAAAGGCAGAATTAGCAAGTGACTGTGAAATTCTGTTTTTCACAGCATCTGATCAAGAACAACAAGTACTCGATTCGCATGAATGTCGTAGATTATCTTGAATATTCATTGAATATATTCTTCACATAATAAATTGTTTCTTTTAATCAATCATTTTGAGAAATAATCTATATAAATTCTTTTCTCTTTTTGATTTAGGATGTATAAATGATTCATCAGATAGTTTGTGGTTTCCGTTCAGTCCCACTGGGTTTTCATTAGATACATAAATAAGGGAGATTAGTTTGTAGTAACATTTAATGGTAGTTTATAGCAAAATTTAATGGTAGTGGACCACGCGAAGGTCGCGCCATTCTATAATTACTCAGGACTGTAATTATAAGATAAGGGAACATAGAGTAATTAGAAACAGTGTTGGTAAATACATGTCTCTTTTGACGTGTGGAATGTTATTCATAGTAAAAACCATTTACAGAGTGGAATTCTACCATATTCAGCAAGGATATTTGACTTCTTAGATATCTAAAATGTTTTGTTTCTTTAAATTAAATCATTAACTTTATTTTATAAGATGGAACATGTACTTTGTGGAGGGTCGTGGATTGTACAAATCAGTACCCAGGACACAATCTGCAGTTTGCCCTCTCCAGTCTGACACGTTTCATCCCACTCTCGCTCTCCCCTTCACTCATATTGTTTACTATCATCGTTAGAATCTTTCTCGACACATTCATTTGTACTTCGTTCTACGCGCGTGTTCAAAAGCGAGTGCAAGTGCTGCTTCCTAGCGGGAAAAGCCGGAGGTCTCGAGCTTGCAAAGATGTTACTTACCACCACGAATACATCCACTGCTTCGTCGTATGGTTTCACCTCTGCTGTAAGGATGACCACGCGGAACCTAACTGAAAAGAAACACAATTAAAACTTTAGTATAATTAGAGCTGTTTTCTGGGAAAAATTAACCAGTACTCATTCGGCACTAGCAAATATAAAGTACCGGACGCTACAGTATTTTTGGTATCATATTTGAACAACCGAATGGCACCATATTTGAGGCTGAATAACTGGTGGCAGTGAATTTCGTAAAAATGGAAGACCATACCAATGTTTAATCTAATTCAGACGAAGGATTTTCCTTGATTTTAAGCGTGAAGCATTTACGGAAAAGAGAGAAGTAATATCGAATCGGATTGATAAACTCTGATATGTTGGATATCTTCAGAAATTAATATGTCGATACATCCTGGTGTTTGAGTTGGAGCATAAAGTGATTGTTACAGCATCTAGGGACTCATTTTAAACAAATAATCCGACGTTTCACCACAATTTTTTTCATTTCAAAGTTTACCAGAACGAGTATCGGAGCGTACCGGTGAAAAAAAAAAACACCGAGTATGATATAGCATTAGATATTTGCAAATTGGATTCAGGGTGTTGTATTGTCAGTCGAGAGTCTGTGAGCGTAGTCTATATTTTTTAACGATTAACCAAAAGCAAATTTCTATTTTACCTCAAGTTGAGGTCACCTTTATTCTGTAAAAATGTTTCTCAAATGTAACTCAAGTCGTTAATGAAAGGAAACCGTACAAAAGTTCCAAATTCCATTCAGTTCAAAGGATCTGTTCAAACCGTTTACATTCAGTGACGTGTATCACAAACCTTCTCACAAAAGACATATATCTGCTTCCGCAGAATATTGATTAAGAATTCATATATTCCGAGATTTCCCAGAAACGACTATTATTATGGGCGGTGAAGGGAGGTTAACGTTCATAGGAATCGATTCGGTCCCCGAAAGAGAGCGCTCTGAAACATTTATTCCTGAAGGGGACTCGAAGGCACGTGGTTCACTGAAGTAGCTACAACTTCTTATTTTGGGCCAACGGAGATAGTTTTGAAAAAATAATCCACCAATATTGGTTGGTTCTCCACCAATTTTCGAATTAAAACAACTTTAATGACGCTAATTTCATTTTCCTAATTTTCTTACTAAAAAAATGTAATTTAAAAATGTGTCTAGCCATGCGCCACGGTTACGAAATGTATATATTCATAAAACAGTGGACGAGCAAAAGAAGGCAAGGAAGAAAGAAACTTAAAAGAAAGAGTCATATATATATATAT
>NNCF01130483.1:149186-187631 GCA_002313205.1 Laupala kohalensis
CTCAAGGTCCCGGGTTCGAACCCCGGTCCCGTCTCCCATTTTCATTCGACGTAACATGATTAATCTGTTACCTGGCGGTGAGGTACACCGCAATCTAGGAGATTTCTATGTTGGTTACTTTTCAGGTTTATGAATGAGGGGTTGGGAGGGGATAGGGATTAACAATTTCGCTCACGTTCAGCGGATATGAAGGTGTAATAAATTGTTTGACGAGTTGTGGTAAGATAAAAAATATTAAAAATGTGAAAAAAATATTTTTGAAATTATGACCACATTGAATTGGAGTAGAAAACGATACAGAAATTTATTTTCATCAAAATTATTCAAAGAAGACGCTTGAGCCCGGTACCCATCGTTATGCCACTCATTTTTTATTACAACGAAAAATTTGATCAAAATTACTCACCACCACAAACGCTTAACTGACTAGTTTCCATTCACAATATGTTATAGCAATCAGAAGGAATTTTGAGAAATTCCTAAGTACTTACCTGACATACATCTCGGTGTCTCCAAGGTAACTTCTATACTAACTTGAACATTAGAAACGGCATTCTACTACAAACGAAAATTTCTTATTCGTTTTTACTACATTTTGGGGAGGGGGAGTTGAATTGTTGAAGTTAAGTTGTTCCATTGGGAAAAATAATCATCATTAATTAAACCAAAAGGGGAGACACCCCTCTTGAAATCTTAATCCTTATTTTTTGTTTTAATTTCCGTACAGTCCGATGAATAGAGACAATAACCAGAATCAGAATTATGACTTGGATACTAGGTGAAGAAACATGTCAACTTGATTAATATTAATTCTTTGTTTTGCTAAGAGTAGATAGTAAATCTATAGCATTCTTTGCAAATTTTGCAAAGAATTTTTAAATTTTTTAACCTCCTGGTCCTCCCCTTCAATCAAGAGTTCTAAGAGTATACGTGACATTACAATCCACGATTGATCGCGATATTACTCCGGTGGTCATTAAGAACGACCTCCAAAAAACACCGAATCAGTTTCTAAGATTTACTTCGCGTTCAATGACCGACTATAACGGGTTTTCAAAGAGGTCAGATTGGTGCCTGTGTTCTGCACGACGCGTTGATCGTTGCGGATGCATTTTCGCTGCAACTAATTCGCGACACGGAATTAACTGCAACTCAATTGCTAGAACTCAACCTGTCGTAGCCAGTCCTTGGCACCAGGAGGAAAACGGCCAATGAGGTAGTTTTTACTTCGGTACTAGAAATACCACGCTCGTGGGCAAACTGAGACATACACCTTATGACGAGTCACAGGGTCCGAAGTAAAGATTTTTTTAAAATTTCCTCGGGGATATATTCTGGTTCATTATTTTTTAATAATATTTTCTTGAATACTATCAATTAAAATAAGAGTAGTTTTAGATATACACTAAATATCACCATCATCGTTCTGTAGTAGTTACGCCTGCGTATCAAGGACAATTGAATTTTTAGTGAACTAGTGTTCCAAAGATAATTCTACGCAACGAATACATTGAATATTTTTTACATATCTTGCTTTCTAACAAAACTGTAATATATCATATATAAATATTTGTTATTAAATGGAATAAAATTTAATATTAAAAAAATCACGGAGTACTATGGTATTCTTCAACTCTTGAATAGTCAAGCGTGTTCAGGAACATTTCTAGGGTGCATAAGGTGACGTCAGTGATGGTAGAAGGTTGATAGCGAGGTAGGTCACCTAGAATGCGCCAGATGATCAAGAAACTATCCTATTTGACCTCTGACCTCTCACGAATAGCGCGTCTGTCCGCAGCATGGCTTGGTTCCCTTCCGCCTGCAGAACGTCAACCGGCTGGATGGTAGAATCTCCTCTGCTAAGTACGAAGTTTGGAGCGAAATATTTTTTTATAACAAAATTTTAATTAAAAGAAAGAAAACACTATGTGTGAATAGCTTTCTATGATTTCTGTAATATCTATTGTGCTTACGTCTGGCTGCAAATATAATTTCAAAAATTCTATTTTATGATGCGTTTAAGAAATAATATAAAGTAGAAGTCTCACTACCCAGACGCCATCATCCGGATTGAGGTAGAAATTTTTTAAAATTACTGTACACATAACTAACACATTGTAATCACTATAGATCTGTTATATCATTAATTTTTTTTAAATTGTATATTGTGAGTTTGATTTTCTTTGTTCACCAACAATATGCAATTTATTAGTCATATCCAGTTTCTGGAGAAATCAAATTATACGGATATTTGATTATCCGGATGGGTTCCGGTTGATACGGATTATTGAAATTCTCTTTTATGGGGCATCGTCCAAATAAGGATTCAATGCAACTTAGATTCGTATTATATTTAAGATACATTCATTGAAACTTTTATAAGTCATTCAATGTGTGACAAATGTAAGTTCAATAGAAGAGGTTTCTATTAAACTCAAGATTTCATTAATTATTCATTTCAACAAAAGTCTAATCGACATGAATCGTTTGTGTATGACTCGAAAAAGACAGTGAATGATACACTTCCTCGTTTGCATTACGGCAAACACGCGATATTTTTATTGTCTGTATGTCGTGTAAAACCGCAACAAAAGAGTTTGCACGTCCTGCTGATTAATTTATAAATCTGCAATATTAATAAGAGAAAAAAGGATGTATCTATAACGACTATTAGAAAGAAACCAAGCCTCTCTAATGAAAGTTTCTAACGTACTAAATGAATTATTTACGAATTCTAATCGCTAATCGTATACAGAAAAAAGGAATCAGTTAATTTATATTTCTGAAAGAAGAACGAAATTAAGAAAAGGGAATCATATAATAAATTGTGATGAAATGTAGTGTAAATAAATTCTTTTATATTACTTAAAACCACATATTATACTCGAACACGTTACATCAAATTCACATAAGAACTATTTTTAAATTTAAATTGGAATAATTTAAAGAATTAAAATTTCAAACAATAAAACTCCTACAACATTTTGCTAATGCATAGCAATCATCTATTGATGTAAATAAGATGTCAAATTAATTAAGCATGGCACTCTCGAAATAACTAATTTCTATCTCACAAACCGAAAGAGTACATAAGAAATAATATCAGATGAGGTATTTTTAATTTTGTGCTAACTTGAATGAAGAACCTTGTGAAAAAAGATAAAGACCGACATGTACTTCTGATGTGTACATTCCTACACTTAGATGCAGTCTCTTAAAAACACTCGTAATAATGTTTTTTGAACAGGGAATATGTTACTAAACCAAATTTGGTGTTAAAATGTCAGCATTACCTAGTGTAATATTGCAGATGTCAGCAAGGCCCGCGAGTTAATCGCTGGGCTTACCGAAGAATATAAGAAGGCCCTACTAAGCTTAAGCAGGAATCGTATCAGGAAAGTTGTAGGACTTTTAACATGCCATAATACCCTACGGAGACATTTTCACATCATGGGGATCAGTCAGGATCCAACGTCTAGGAGGTGCGGCATGGAGGAGGAGACCTCTGCACATGTACTCTGTTTGTGTGAAGCTTTTGCTCAATTATGTATCGTTACCTAGATTTATTTTTCCCGAACCTAGAAGATATTAGGAAGACTAAGATCTGCTCCTTGGTGTCCTTCAGAGAGGTTTTTAGGTTGGAGTAAGCCTACCTGTAATAAGAGGCTCAAAGGGTATTTTAGGCGTACATGCGGGGCTCTGTCCATAGCCGGACCCACCCAAATCCCTAGTCTGTGAAATGAAATCCCTAGTCTCTGTTTATGGTGAAATATTTCAACGTTCTTTATTTTCATATATTTGGAATAGAAAATGAACTATAGTTATATAGCTTACCACAATAGGATTTGTACCTGAACGAAGTCCGGAACGCCATCCGCGTGTTCAACGCGTGACCAATATGACAACCGCCATTTATATGCCACCCAACGTGGCGCGTGCGTACGACTTCCAACGCCTACGCACTATCACGCATGGCCGAAGTGCGTGAGATCTCATTTGGATGGGAGGGGCGAACCCTTGTCAAGGTGAATGGTGCAGGTGATGGGAATTACTCAGTGCGGCTTACTCAGCTATGCACCTGCTTACAATTTGTTTTAACGCACCACTTTACTCAGAGCTTCCTAAAATACATGAAAACTATTAGTTTATATACATATACTTGTGAATAATTAAATAAAGAAATAATAACTTGTGTCGTGTATGAGAATATAAATGAATAGTGTATTTTTCTGACTACAGTAACTCATAATGGACTGTGTCTAGAACAACCTACTTTCGTTATTTACGAAGTCATGAGTATAAGTGACAGTTTTTCTTTACTATAAACGAATTTACGGATATATTTTAATGGTGTTTTTTCAAGGATTAGGCATTTTTAGGGGAATAAAAGAATGAAACTTCAAACATACTTTTTCCGTCAGAAAAAGGTATTTTTCACTATAATGTTTCGCAAATTTTAAAACTCCTGACGAATTAACTTTAGAACTATATACTTACTACTTGTTACATAAGTAAATATATTTAATAAAATTTTTAAAAATTAGGAGAAAATCAATTTGAAAATTTCGCCCCTCGCTCCAGATACTGAACAGTATGAAATATATGATAACTTGGATGAGCCAATACTGACTATACTCTCGTGGTTCATCTTCAGGGGCTGTAATTGGATTTTCTCTTCTGCGTCATAGACGTGACTGATGCTCACTCTACAATAAAATGAGTACCGAATGATTCTGGTGATTGAAGCCACCGGAGCGCTATGCTGTCCATGTTCTTACCTCATTATGTCGAGAACAAGGAATCGTTGAGCTCCGTGAACCCCGTGTTCATACGATGTGTTTTCTTTCATTTATTCTGGTCCATTGGTTTTTGGACAATCTTGCCTTCAACGTCGGTCATTGCAACACTACTTTCTTAACATAACTTTATTTTCTTTATCTTGTACTGCGCCTCTGGTGTTCTAGCGATGTTTCCGTACCTGCCATGAAGAGGCGAGAGCTCGTCGACATCTAGCTTTACTGTATCTTATTTTTAAGTATGTCTCGTATTTGTCATATCAGCCTCACATAATTTAATAACCGTTCATATATTTATTTTGTTAATATTAATTTTATTTTTTTTCCTTAGCCAAAAATATTCCTTCCGATTAAAAATGTCATGTAGTAATTTCTTTCCTGTCCAGAAGTGTCGCAGTGCAGGGATGGCATACTATAGTGCATAGTATAAGGCATACTATAAGGCAGGGATGGCCACAGCTGCCCGTCGCGGGCATTTTGCCCGTAAGAGCATATCGCAAGCAAGCGAAGGGTAGTTACTTGTGACCTGGCTGAGGAGGAAATGACCGAATGTGTGGTGGTAAGGTTGCGCTTATCACTTTCTTATCGCAGACAAACAGTGTAATTGTTTTTTTTTAGTATTTCAGAGAAGCTCTCGAATCTCTATTCCCTCTTAATTGCACGTAGCCCTACACTGCCCGTAATTGCACGCAGTTGCCCGTAGGCAAATCTCTGCCACATGTGTTGTATTGAAATAGTTTTGCCTTTGATCGGTGTAGTTTACGCTCATATTTCTTTTAGTAAAACCAAAACCTCCTAATTGGGCATTGAAAAAAAAATTGTTTAATTTGATCAGGAATATTCCGTAGCAGTGTTGTTGACAGTAAAATGCAATATCGTGTTCAAACATCACGATTTTGACACTTACGTTCGTTCACAACGGAGTTTTCTTCCATTTCTTTTTTGTATGGGTATTTGGATGGATGGAACGGAACGAGGAACAAAGAGAGGAACTATGCAGAACATCCTCTTGTTACATCACAGGACGCCGCTTGTTACACATTGGACGAGAAAAAAGGAAGTTTGACACAGTCGCTGAACACAGTCGAACTAAGTGGAAAGGTGTAAATCCATTAATTGCACATGTTCATTCACAACAGAACACCTGCTCTAAACAGGAAGTAGCAGCGTAATGTTTTAATAATTACAAGCTCTACGAATTGTTCTCAACCCCACCCAGCAATATAGTAAGGAATTTATTACCACTCCTAACTCGTAAATTTTTCCTATGCTTACCCGTATTCTTATTTCAGACATATATAAAAATATATTCAAGAAATGGAGAATTATAAATTTAAGTACAAAATTAAGTCGCTATAGACGTAAATAATTTGAGAAAATGAAATCGATTATGCTATATTTAATCTGAAGAAGATAATTTTAAATTAGTTTAATATTGTAAAAATCGCTACCATCAAACTGTTCAACCTGAAATATTCTTATGCATATTTGTCTTCAGCTCTTTGCCCCAAATCCCTTCAAAAAACTAGAATCATGCCTACGTGTTAGGGTAGAAACAATATCTGAGAATGCTTAGCCATATTTTGCAGTGTTACGAAAAATGCAATTTGTAAGGATATCGGGAATTTGGTTGTCTAGGATGTGAATGTTGTATTATTGTTCCATTATCTTGAAGAGTTAAGATAATTGCAGTCAACACAGTTGGCTACATAGTTTCTACAGGTTTATACCGACATGGAAACGTCCGTAGCGTGAACGAAAGATTTAAAGATTCGAATCTCGTATGAAAGTTTGTCATTGTTGTTTAATATTTCATGTTATTCATATTAGCATTTTTATTAGATCAACGTCATCTTAAAATACACCAGGTTGGTGTTAGCAATAGCACGCAGCTGTAAAAAATAGCCAAATCCTGTGATTTATTAACTTTTATTCACTGACCCCGAATAGGAAACAGAAGCAAATAATAAAACTATACCAATAGTAGGAATAAAAATTATGAAGTTATATTAATAATAATAAAACTATTCAACACATCACTGCACGATACACACTTTTTGCACCGACGGATTACTTGCACAGGCACAACTTGGTGGTAATAATTTTTCATTAAAAAATTGCAATTAAATACAAACTTACTATAGATAAAAACTTATATTACAAGTGTCAACCAGAGATAGTGTTAGAGAACAAAATCCATAAATTATATTTTGATCGAGCCATCCTCACAGTCAAATCTGTTCACCACAACCGTCGAGATATAACGTTCATTGACCAAAGTAGTAAGACTACAGCCCTCTTAGACATTACAGTGCCAAGCACAAATAACTTTCAGAAGACAACACTGAAAAAGAAATCGTCTCACTATCCTCTATAACTTCCTTTCATCCCATCATCTCATAATTTTATCTCGGAGTAATATTAATTTTCTTACAATGAGAGGAAATTTCATCTCGAAATAAGACCATTTTCATCTCATGTTAGAAGACGCGGAAATATACATAAACTCGATGAAATCGTGTAATTAAATTTGCTATAACATGTCAAATTTAAAAAAATCACTTGATTATAGCGAGTGAGAGTCGTTTGCGAGTAGATCACTCCCTCGCTTCCAGTCGTGACGGTAGACGGACATTCCAAACAGGATGGCGAAACATCGTTGAAGCGTAGGCCAGATTTACAAATAACAACGAAATCTCGCGTTTAGACCAATTTTTTAAGATTGCAAGAGAATGTTTACTTATTGCCCTTAATATTAACTACAATTAACGCGATTAAAACATGGTGGCCACAAAGATTAGTGCACACGAATGTCTACATAACTCAATTCCTGCTAAGTGTTCATCACAGTCCGGACGACTCGGTATCTCAAGCGTTCTAGATATAGTTCATAGCAAACCTCATAAAATGTGCGCCATATTTCAATTCTGCGCACTAAAATAGATAAACGTTTAATTTCAACCACAAGTTTTAACCACAATATAATTAGTGACTTACACCTTTCACTATTCCTTCGAACAAACCCCGTGGCGCAATGAGTAGCGTACGGACTTGGGGATGGTAAGCACTCCGGATCGAGTCACGCCACATCCTTATTTTTGCCGAATAAATTTTCTTCACGAGAGGAATTTAGTAGATGAAAACTTGCGTCAAAGTGAGCGGATTCCTCTTGTACTAAGAACTTTTTTTTTTTGGGGGGGGCGAATGGCTGAAGTTTTTCTCTCTCTAATATACCTCTCTTTCAGGAAGGTCAAAGAATTTGGAAGATGAAACAAGTCCATTTACTCCCTATAGTAATTTCAGCAACAGGAGTAATTAAAAAAACTATACATTTACGTAACTCTTCAGAAAACCTTCATTATTGCAACATCCCACGTAGTAAAAAAAATTATCTTTAGAAAATTGAAAAGGAAATGGACAATTAGCCACTAGATCTGTCCCATTTTATCAATCAGCATTTGCCGAGAAAAACAATAACAATGGAAATTTGTGCTTAAATACCATGTAACAAAAAGTTTCATGCGGGTGGCACAGAGAAGGTGGAAAGATCGCGTGTTTCGAGTCGCGGAAAGTCTTCGAATTAGCCATGAATTTACAGCCGTGCTCGTAACAAAGTATAATCACACAAGATTTATGGTAGTTCTGTTGTAAGTAATAAAATAAATGACTTAGGCACCACCAGATACTTCGTAAACAAGGTGTAGAAACAGATTTAAGACTCGTCACACCTCCACTACTAAAGCAGCATTATTAGAGTGGATTATCTAAAAACAATACAGAGAAAACACGATCTTCTAAAATAGTTTCCCAGATTCATCACGATGATTCCAAACACATTTTAATTGTTTATTTATATCTCATAATTACCTCGTTTTTCGTGTACATCATATGTGAGTAGTAGCAGTTCATTGAGCGTAGGCACCGCCAAAGATAGAAGGGAAGTTTCTGTAGATATCTGTTTATCAAACCGCGTGATATTGGGCGAAAAAGCCGAGAATTGGCCAATTAAAGCATTAGAATTTCATGTACTTATGTACACTTATTTTAGGGACACTTATAAGTGTATTTTTCTTCTCACTAATTACTGAAAAAAAATTCTATGTATGCTAATCTTTGGCGCTTTTGCGTATATTATCTCTGTAGTCTTATCCCGACCCAGATTTTTCCTTGAATGCCCCAGAAAGTTGATAAGTTTCTTGTCCCTACATCGTTGTACGGAGTTTTAAATTGCATTGTAGGAATTATTTATATACTGTATTGCCTTCATAAACAATGAAAAAAAAGTAAATTAAGCTTATCGTGGATCGTAACTATTGCATTGGGAATATCTTATTTTATCCTGCTATTATTCTATTCAAAAGATGAATTATTTCATTTCTGAAAAGCCACATAGTTATTGAGAAACAAATATTTGTCCACAATACCGACAAACTTTATAAAAATCATAATTTTGTCTAGTACAAGAATATCAACAACCAGAATGTTAGGATCAAGTAAATTTCAACCGTCAAAATTTTTGCTGTGTCATAATAGAGGAAAGAGTTTCTAAAAAAATCATTGGTTCCAGTATTTATTCACGGATGCAAAAGTAATGAGGGATGAAGCGAAGTAATTTCAAGTAAGGAAGGAGAGACATTTTGTCCATAGAAGTGTCCATGAGAGATAAAAGAAGTGCACTTGAGTAGAAATGAAGTTAAAAAATTGAGTTGTTTCATTTCATACTTCATTTGGTGAGTACCAGGTAATTGTCGCGTAATATAATTGATGCCGTGGAATGGTATCGTAAAGAATCACCTGAGATTTACGAGTAATGTTTATGTGTACAAATTATCTCGTAAATCACGAAACACGAAACTAAATTAAATATTAAGGAAGCCCGTAGAGATATAACTATGCATATATCAGTGTAAATAAGTTTCTTATGAATCTTTATTGTTGTTTTGTGGAGTAATAGAACCCAATAGAATATTATTATAAAATTTAAAAAACTGTACACTCAACTCTAACATTTTCTCGCGTAGGGGCCATAATCAGGGTCAAATTTAGAATTGATATGATCTTTAGTTGCATGAGTCCTATTTTAAATTACATCAGTATTGAAAAATATTACTAACATATAATCCTTTTAAATACATGTGTAATGGGAATATATTTTCATTTCATTTTTGTTAATATAAATAATTCAAAAATTTGTTAGCAAAATCTGCATGAATTAGTGTGAAAGACAGTTGCAACTCATAAAATCCTTTTTTCATTGATTTTAAAAATTCAGAATCATTGATGTTATAAGTTCTTAATTTAAAATGTAGAAATGCACTCCATAACATGTTGTCATCAATACAAATGATACTTCCGTGATTTTTTCTTCAGATTTCTACCGACACCCACCTCCGATTATAATATTCGGCATAATCATGCAAGAAGGTAAGCAGGGGTCTAAAATGTATAATAAATACATGAAGTTGAGCAAATCAGCCAGCAATATAAATATATTGCACGTAAGCGAAACTGTGCCAGTAGAAAGACTTACCAACTTGTCCTCCAGCGTAGATGGGCCTCGTGGTCTGCACGAGGATAGCGAGGAACTCCGTGGAGAACGTGAGAGGGGCTTCATAGACGAAGGTGGGTCCCGCCCCCACACTGCGCCTTCGCCCTTCAACATGAAGGGCCCATTTCCCACGCTCACTGCCAACGGGCACCTGTGCAGAGGAGTCAAACCGATACATATATTGTTTTCCTATACATCTTTTCTTTTTTTTAAAATAAGTGAATATAAAATACTCCTATCGCCCCGATGTGCAGACAATACACCACCTGGCAATATATGAAAAAACTAGCTGATTACGCGGCGTTCCCTGGGAGTTTAGGTTTATCTTCTTTCAATCAGGAAAAATCTATATATTGTACGATCAAAATACTTGTATTTACTGGTTTTTGAAAACATGCACAGCGTTCTAATTTTTCAAATTCAAAATAACACAAATTTAATACAGAACTTTACTGTATACACTACACCATCTCGCTGGAACCGCTCCGGTCGAATTTTCGCTTCCGAGGTACGACGTCGCTGCACCATTTCATTAAAATCCCGGTAAAATCTAAACTAGTCATCAAAATTTTACGATTTACAGATTATTTTATCTTTCTTAAATGCACGAAATAAATATCATTAAATTTGATGATCTTTTTTCCTTCTTATATTACTCTATTAAATTGATGTATTTTAACACTTCTATTTTTATAACATTTTGTCGATAATTTAGGTTAATGTTTGTAGAGAGACATATGCTGTCGCGGTCTTTTTTGTAAAACTTTTTGAGGCAAGCAATATTGCTGATCATAGTTGTCACCTATCTCTAACCGTTTATGCAGAGTAAGCGCATATAACTCTCTTTTCTCCTGATTTTTCGACATTTATTGTCGAAAACTATTTTATTTTTCTCATTACACATTTTAAAAATATATTGGTATGGATTGAAATAATTTTTTTTTCTTAAACAATTTTACAGAAAAAAATTGAAAACACATCAATTTCTGAAGTATTGTAATGCTCACGAAATGTTCAAAAGTAGATAACACCTTAATAATCTCAAACGAACCAATGATATTCAAATAAAGTTAATAATGATCTCTAGCGAGAGGCAAGAGCATCACAAATAGTAGGAGTAGTGCTACGTGGAAGACCATTAACGAACTTAGTCAAGTGGTGTAATATATTTAACACACCACTACAGGGGCAGTAACTAACATGTATAAAAAGATCACGAGAGTTTATTAAGATTCGATCAGAAAATATTTCATTAAAACCAATTATCGGCTGAAACTACGTCATTCTTGTCATAACTTCAGTTGTCAAGTAGGCCTGGTTCTTAACATTTTCATTTAACATTTTTAACAAAAAATAATAAAATGTTAAAAAGACCTTACCTTACGAACTATTTACCGATATTTATTTCAAACTCAAGAAAAGATTTTTTGAAACTAAAAATATTGTTTTGAAATATTCATTTCGGTGTGTAGCTTTCTCACTCTATAGTTAATGAAATGTAACATCCACTAACACATTGTTTTACAAGACTAATTTCCAAAAACATAAATTATATTATTTACAAAACCGAATTAAATTCGATTTTTCCCTCGCAAAATTTGTAAAAAAAACAGGTTCCACCAGTTTTATCGGAGGACTTCGAGACCTCGGATTCATAGTGTTTTAGATCCTACTTCATAGAAGACCAATAAATACGTGGGAAGATATGTTACAAGTTTTGTAACCGTTGCAAACTATATTCTTCACCAGAGGTTAAAACTCTGATCATCCAATTTCCAAAAAGATGTACATCGTGATTTTAAGAGAAACATGATTTTGACCATAAAAGGTCAAATTTCACATAGAGGTAATTTTTCTAGATTATGTCACGTTACGATGGAAGTCTATTGTATTTTCTTGGGTAGATTTTGCGAATGAAACTGGTAGGTTTTGCGAGTGAACAATGAAATCTGGTAAGAAAAGAGAGGATGAGTTCTCAGAAGAGATCTTTTTAATAATTTTATGATAAAAGTTATTTTGTATCTAGATACCCTCAGTAGAGATCTTACAAGTAACTTGAAGTTAACAGCAAACAAATAAGTAAATATAATTATCTGTAGAATGAGAGGATATCTTTGCTACGTTAGCAAAGTGACAAGTATAGTGTTAATATTATGTAGATATTATAACAAGCTTTTATATTCTTATTTTACAGGGATGCAATGCATGTCATGATTTTGATTTGAAAGGCAGAAATGATAAATCCGTCACTACCATAGAGCGGTTATAAAGAGCCTTGAATGGAAATTGAAGGGATGGTTCCTGGCTTGCTTCCAAAGAGTAAATTACTTTAATTTCCTCGTTGTCATAAGCAATTTGTATTTTCTGTTTTGACAATAAATTAACAACTTGCATAACATATCTTTCATAAATACAGAACAATCGTAACTACATTCTCGGCAGTAAATAGTAAATGGTATTATTAAATGGTAATATTCCATTAGCTTACATAATTCGTAATGATTACTTATCTCCTTACTCACAACAACATGTTTAACAATTATATTGAAACTATCCTGAGTCGTAAAGGGAAGTCCTCAGTCCATCCAAGAGATGATCTTCGTCGTGCCGAGCATCCACTCGTATGCTTTATACGCTTAATGATGAAGGTCACAAGAGAGTGGTTAATAGTTTGATCGAAGCGTGTACATTCTTCCTCACTGCTAATGCTCTATGTTCCAGGAACAATACGCTGTCTTGCTCGAACCGCCAAGCTACAGTGATAGAAGTTATTTACTCAATGATGCTGATGAACAACACAAATGTTCACGTGTACGATGGATCCCCGCAAAGCAAAGTGTCAATAACCCTAAAATACAGTACATAAAATAATACTGTTGCAAATGGGATATAACTATGTTCATAAATCTCTAGGAAGATCCAAACATTGTAATGAATTTCACAGAGAAAAAACTTTTTAGGAATTAAAAAACGTTTTAATAAGTTCTCATTGTCCAGTAAGATCGTTTGAGTACTTTTTTTAATTTTAGAAAATACGATTGCTTTGGATTTCAAAGAATAGATAATTGAGTAGCACAAATGAATACCTGGTTTCCTGAGGCAACGTGAATGATGATCTTGTGTTAACAGTATAGGTCTAATACTGTCTATACTCAACCTTTAACGAAAATAATAAATGAATAAATAAATAAATTTCGTGTCAAAAATCATTATCGTTGTGGACGATTGCGAAGTAAAAGCATTGGCTACACTGCGTACAAGCCCTGTACCAACAACAACCTAGTTAGACTAGTAATATTAATTAATAATTTATTGTCACGAGAGCATATTAACTGCTCTTGACCATATTGAGGACAATGGACTAATTTACTATTAATATTTCACAACCTGGTGTACAGTTGAGTGGTACCTAGAAATGGTGTACAGTCCTGGAAGGCGAACGGGTGGTGTAGTGGTTAATACCCCTGCGATCAAAGCATGAGTCCCGGGTTCGATTTCCGGCTCGTCATCATTTTCACCTGACTGAAAGTTATCACATATCTTCTTCACGTGTGGGGAACACGGAAGAAATATATGCATAACTATTTCTTCGTTATTAGTGATCCATAGATGTAGACTATATTACTACAGGACTACGGACAAGATCAAGAAAAAATATGTTAAAATGTTTAATTTTTCTCTCGGTCTATCTTCAAAACCAGTTCAAAAGATTCAATCTAAATGCAAGGTTTTGTAGTGTAAAATGCAATTATATAGTGTAATCATATAAATGCAATTATATAGTGTAAAATGTTAAATATCAGAACTTTTCTATCGCAGATGGATATATTGATAAGTGTTCACAGACCACATGTTTCCCAGTATTTTGAAATCATTAAGGTATTCGTTCGGTATTTTAGAAGGGAGACTGCACTAGGCAGTGTTCCATCAACGTCGTCCCTCTCTTTAATTCTATTTCTATTTTGATAATGCTAATTAGTTGCTCTTATTGTTGTTGCTCTTGACACTTAGCAATGAGTTGATAACAAACGGGTTTTGTCGGAGAGAAACATGAGTACATTTATCCTTAGTAGTATTATTAAGCGAGAAATCATTATTCTATGTATAGAGAGGTAGAGTAAGTGGAAGTGTGTGCAATTACGAATTCGATACCTCCATCTCATCCTTACGTAACAGCCCTGCCTTTTCAGTGACCTTTAATTATGGGCAATAACCGAGAAAAAATATATTTCAGATCGGTTTTCTCGATAGATTCCGACCAAAATGTGAGCACTTGTAATTCTTGTTCCTCACAGCGAAAGGATACTCTGTCCTATACTAAATAATTATAGCTTCTTCAAACAACTCTCAAAATACGTCGAAAGATCGTATGAAATGTAGGTTTTTACGGGTGTTCATTGGGAAAAAAGTTTTAAAGTAATTTGGCGCAGTGGGGTAAGATGGCAATGGGGTAACTGCAGTTCCCTTCAATACTTCCGGTATCTCACAAAAAAATTTGAGTACACAAAGAATGATACTACCTTCATTAGACCTTTCTCGAACTCCTGTGGAAAAGCGCTTGAAACACAAAAAAAGAAAAAAGAATTAAGAAAAAGAAGTTTTCGATGGATTATCTAGTTCTAAGTGTTAAGCTATGGTTTTCTGGATTTTATTTGGAAAAAGTTATTATTATTTATTCATTCATATTTCCCTTTCCATAACATGTCTCTTCAAACTCATACAAACACCCCTAACTCATCACATTATATAAAACAAAAAATTAGATGTCCATCTTTTGAACTCTTTAGCATATGCTGTTACGTTTGTAGAGAAAGTGAAGTAACTAAAATTATCCTGCTTGATGATGAATTGAGAGTAGCCCTTCGTTAATGGCCTTTGTTGTGGCCTTGAGGATTCTCAGGGAGGTCATTAGATTCTCCGTTAACACGTGGTCTTAACTACACGGTTTCCAACTCGAATAATGAGTTCTTAATATCTTCTTGTTCATTTTCGGCGTTCATTAGTATCGTATTATTCTCATTATATAGTTATTGTTCCTGTTAGAGTGATGTATACATATCAACTGCTAAAAGAACAGCAAAAAAGAAGCATTGACTATCAAGCTACTTTTCACTGGAAAAGGAATTAGTTGTGTAATATAGAAATATATTTTCAGATCGTCGAAGTTTCAAGATTTATTAGAACCTGTCACCATTGTGAAGTTATATTACACGCATTTATTTCTAAACAAAACTCATAGAACGAAACTATTACTCATACTTTCTATTTTTTTGTTTCCATGTGTTGATTTTTGAGTGAGTGCGTAATTTTCACTCATTAGCTGTGACACAAGCTTCGCACTGACGTTGAGGATCCGCAGGACTCCGGTAGAACACACCACGACTTACATGATCATACTGCTGATTATCGTTCATATAGGACTTTCCCATATCACAAATAAATATCAAGAAAAGCGCGCCAACTATATGGGAAAGTCTGTGACGCTCTCTGGGGAAGGGTGGTCGGAGACAGTCACGTCACGTGAGAGTTTGATTCTTGCGCCGCATAGAGAATAGAGATTACACTAGTGCTTTCTCGCACTAACTCTGAGGTAATACACTCTATATTAGTTCAAATTCTCACCATAGTGCCACAGACATTTCCAAGGCTTGGTGCGAGTTCAAAAGCAATGAAGGAAGGACTAGTACATAAGTTAATCCCTAGTATGATCAAGTATGTCGTGGAACACACTCGCCAATATGTGCATCGTCGCATCGATGTGATACCCTGCATCGCTGTTAAGAAAACTTTGAACATCTGTTTTAATTTGTAGTTGCTGAACTTTAAATCTAATCACACTTTCAATTCCACAATTAAGCGTTTTACACATTTTTTCGTCGTGTGTTCTTAGTCCGTCTTCGCATCATTGTCTCCTCTGGGAGACATTTCCGAACATTTCTACCTGTATGATTTTTGTTGCAATAAATGTGATCTATCACCCTTCTAATTTTTAAATGGAATTCTGGGAAACTCTGTATACAGTAGCAAATACTCTACATAAATAAAGAATGTAGAAGTGGATGATAAAGTTTTTTGCACAATTTACGTATCACATAGATGCAATTTGAAGTCAGAAGTCAGTTTTTGGGTTCTTATAACTTTTGTATCTTTGGTTTTGCCTTTTCAAAACTGCAATATTCCTTTACATTGATGTGGTAACAGAGAGAAATTATTTTGCTGCGTCTTTATCAAACTTGCAACCGCAATAACACAATGCGAAGTGAATACATACTAATTATACTTCCGGTAGAGATAAATTTGAATAAATTCTTTAAAAAATAACTCACATTTAACAAGTACCTATAGATTAATGTTAAACAAATATTTAGTACGTGTATTAACTACATGCACATACTATGCCACCATACACGGGATGCACTTCTTGTGTGGACAACAAAACACTGCACGATGTTCTTCTCGTGTACATTCATGCAAAACAAACGCCATCGTGCACTGGTTGCCTCTGACTGTCACGCAGCCAATATGACAAGCATACATATGCTGTCATCTGCTGGTAAAAAAATGCGCTCGTAATTTAAAACGGTATGATGGAAACTGACGTTTGCGATTTATATATTGACTTACCCTCGTTCAAAAGCACGTTACGCGAATATTTACCTGTAACTGTAACAGTGCTGCACCCGCTCCTTCATCTTCTGCAGCACCCAACGGCCGAGAGTCAGCAGCCACCTCTCGTCCATTACGAGTGAGGCGCGCTGTTACTAAACGCGGCTCTGCACCGGGCCACACCGCCAACGCACCAAGCGCTGATCCGGGACGAAGACGGCGAGGGAACAGCACAACGTGGCGTCTGTCAACATATATGGGGAAATAAATATGAATAGAATTTACTGATATTTAATTTTCTTATCATTTCTACTTAAGTGTCTAATTTCGACTCCACATTAAATCTACAATTCGTTCTGGGATAATAAATTAATAACTGTATGTATTTCATTAAGAAAGATATTCGTATTAAATCCTCCACTGCCCTTTGTCCCTTGATTGGAACTGATGGGATGGTCCCTTGCTTGTTTACGATGAGTAACTTAGTTTATTATCCCACATGTGTTCACACGTAGTTTACAACTGCTTTACAAGTTTTTTTTTCCTTCTTAAAATAAAGTGTGAAGTAATTTCTTAGAAATAATTTGTTATCTGATGATTTGACGGTTTTTCGGAAATACCAATATTTATTTTTAAAAATGGCTTTGTAGTAATTTTTATTGTCTGGGCAAAAGTTTATTTCACCCCATAGTGGTCATTGTCAGGTTGAGAATTTTGTCAACGCCCTAAGAGCAATTCTCATAACCATCATGGGGTTTGCCCCATGACCAAAATTGTTTGCTCGGAAATAAAAATAAAATTATTTGCAACATGTATAACCAACTCTCGGCCCTGATGACGAGGTCAACACACATCGAAATGTTGGCAATCTAGTAACCAAATGTAATAAAGGAAGAATTGTGAACCAATAATTCTACAGTTGTAATGATTGTCTATAATTAAGACATATAGTACAGTGAAGGAGTTTTTTACNGCCAGAGTGTGTTTCTGGCCATTTCTCCAAGAGACGAGGTCAAGTATTTGTACCATCCGCAATTCCTAATGGTATCACGCAAAGAACTGTACGGCAATGATTGAAAATATTTAAATATTACTGGGTGAAAATGCAAATGCTTTCATTCTTACAATACTATTCAGGGAAGGTGATACATTTCCATATATTTTTGATTCACTATGTCAATTAGTCTTACGATAATATGCGTAACGTTTCCCTTTAAATTAATGGGACAAATGTACTTTTTTTCAGAGGTAAGTTCCAAAGAGTTTCGTTTTCATAGAATTTCTTATACACAATTTATGAGGAATTATTATTTCTTTAAAATTATAGGATTCATATTAAAAAGATAATAACATAAAAGGAAATTGTCTGAAGCATTTTCTTCAAGAATTTCATAATAGAGATACTTCTCGCCCAAATATCTCTTCCTCTTTGGAATATTTAGAACACAGAGCCAGGAAAACTTCCAAATAAAGTTTAAATGGAATATGTAGGTTAAAAAAGTATGTAACAGTACCTCGCACTAACGAGTCTAGCGACTACGTCCTTTTTAATTAATTCAATACGTGGAGAGATACGTGAACCCAAACTGCAATTACATCACATTATGAAGCCACCCATCATTACAACCTTAATCATCTTTTTTGTACAGTTAGTTGAATATCAGTTCTACGATATCTCAACGAACGTAAAAGCTTCATACAACGCCATATTTAATAACAGTAGTTTTAGAAAAGCTCTGATTACTTATCCAGTTAGAAAGTAGAGAAATAGTTTCTCGATGGTTGAATATCCAAAAGCAATTGGAGGAAACAAAAAATCTCAAAGCAATTGAGCAATTTAATTGCCAATTGAATTTTTTTCTTCTCCTATGTTTGCCATGATGCCTGATATGTAGATTTAAATCCTGGATTACACAGAAGTTTCATAATGAGTTGCCTCAATCGCAGATATGGGGACACAATAACACTGTACCTATCACCTTCACAGTGAATAACCATCTCAACCGTTGTGTCTAGGGTTCTACTTATTGTATCAAGATATAAACTCGTCCCTCCATTTACTCTAAACCTTCCATAGAACAAAATTTTAAAGACTAACATGGAAGGAGGTATGCCAAAATGGCCCCTCACTTACTTTGTACCGGATTTATATCTCCGGGGATATTTTTCATAATAATAATAATGATAACAATAATAATAATAATTAATGCAGGTCTGTGGTCACTGTTTGCGTGAGTCGTCCGTATTTACTAATTCTTTCATTACACCAGTACATTCTTTCATTACATCTCGTTTTTAGTGTTCCCTACAATAATTGTTTCGTATTTAGTATTGACAATATTTTCGTCTACTATCATATTTTTATTCTAATATTTATATTTGCGTCTTCTTGATATCTTAAAAACACGTAACAAACCTCCCCCAGAATTTCCCCGGCGGTAACTGCCAGAAATTTAGAGATCGTTACATTCTTCTTCCACATACCTCATTATCATTCCTAACAGCGGAACACAGAGAACTTCCAGCCGAAGGGCGCAATTGAAGAGGTTGTGGTTAATTTATGCGACGAGCAGCGAGCTGCGAAGGTCGCATGCGAGATGAGAGATAAGAAACCTGCCCCGCACTTATCACTTCCTCGCGTAGAGCTAAAATTGAAGCAACGCCCCTTCGCATCCTCACGAACCGAAGCGAGGGGAGCGAACGGGATGCGAACGAAGACCCGCTAGAGAATCGAGCAGGTTCCAAGTAGAACGACAGGTCGTTATCGAGAAAGCGATCAACTATTTTATGAGGCAAATGACTTGAATATTGCTCTCATGCTCAAGAGAAGAGAAATAACATTCACAGGCACGACATCATATTTGGACATTTTTTTATTTCTTTAATATTACAATCTAGTCATTAAATGACTAATCAGAAATTTGTTTCTAACACAATACTTACACAAAATAAAACAACATAAAGACCACTCTTTAGCAGTCCCCATCTTCTACTCTATAGTCAATGCTCAAATGAATTTAGAACTTGCACAGTCACATCAACTCCAAAGATTTCATACTATCAAGTCTTCTGACAAGTCCAGTGTAGTCAAGTATCTAGATTGCTTCAACATTTACATTATAATGAAGTCTACGTTAATGACTCTTGGCGAATTTTTTAATAACACTATTCACTGTGTCGATACACAAGTCTGTGCAGGTCACAGTTTCTGATGTTGCAGGGCGCATTAACTATGTTCCTAAGAACTTTATTTTGAAGACGACTATGTTCCTAAGACTGTTTGGTGCAACCCCACATCTGGATACAATAAGTCCATACCGGTCTTATAACCTGCTTGTAGAGTTGAAGCTTGTTATGCAGGGACAGAGATGAATTTCTGACTATCAACCAATACATTTTTTTGTTTGTTGTGGTGAGTTTTACTCTCTTTTTTAGACGTGTACTCTCCAGCATAGTTTTGCATCCAGTGTGATGTTTTGACATGAGAAAATAAATCTGAATTTTCATTCAAGAACATGCGCTTTGAGTGTACACACCGATCTACTGGTTACATCCCACTACTAGTAGAGTTTCGAGATAAATTACATCAATTGTACAATATAACCAGGGTCAACTGGAATGTACATGACGAAAGTTTACTGTTTCGTTATTGGGCATTATTCGTTGCAGAGGTAATATTCTTTATATTGTGGAAAAAATGTTTGACTTAAATATCACCTGAAAGTTTAATCATTGTTACTCGGGTTTTTCGAACGAACACCAATCTCCCACCGTCAATTTAGGGTGCTCTATCTACCCGCATTATGAGTGTGCCGTAAATGGGGACAAACTGATTGTTTGGCTTACGAAAGTATAGTCACTGAAAAATGGATAAAGTCCTTAAAATAGTAGAACTTGATTGCTTGGGCTCATAGTTCAGGGATCGGAAAGAAATGGAAAGAATGTAATCAACAAAATGAATATAAATTCGAATACTGTGAGTTAAAGTTCTTATTAAGAAAATCTATCACTGTATTAAAAAGTGGAGTCAACATAACAAGTTACAATCCTAACGTAATTTTGTTACCTGTTTTGATGGGTGGCAATATTTGAGTCATATTGTTTGTCATTGAGTGCAATATACCGCATGGTCAGTTTTGAATTTAACTTCATCTTGTGAAAACTTGATACTTCAAATATTGATACTTCAAATTTTAGAAGTAATTTAATTTCTGAAGGTCAGAATTAAGTAATTTCAAACTAATACGTTTCGCCGCTTCAATATTGGATCACACAAAGATATTTATTCGTATTATCTGGAAACATTTGAATGTAGCTTTGTGCTCTATTGTTAATGGCAGTTAGTACAAAATCCATACACTGGAGAATGAGGTGCCAGGCAGAGAGATCGCTTGGGGTCTACAGTGTGGGGGCGAGGCTCGTCAGACCTGCTTCAAGGTGAGGCTCGACACAGGGTTATTGAGTACACTCACGCACTTTTGATGAATGGAAAACGAGCAATCTATATCTAAAGAAAACATTCCAACAAATCTAAGTAACAACAAAACAAAAGAATTACATTCCAACTAACCTAAGTAAAAAGTCCATTCCTTGAAAGTTTCGAAATTTTTGTGTTTCTAGGCAAGTTATCTTACATATTTTAAATCTTATAATACGTATCAATGGTTTTTTGAGATCTTTAGTATTTTCCCTAAAATTCTGGATGATTTTACAATAAAAGATTTTGTGTATTAACATTTTAGTCGTGTGGTGAATAATAATAACACGATAATAAGTTATTATATGATTTCAGAATCTTGGTGGAGTCACCTTAAATTAGTCGGGTATTCCAGCCCTGGTTGGGACACCATGTTATGTAGAAAAAAATGGCGATGATTTGAATTTTTAAGCGAAAGTTTTGGGGTCGGATTTATGACCACTTGTCGCAATTTCTATGTTCTGAACCCTCCAGGGAAATGGAGTCCGTTAGAATATTTTTCTCTTAATAAGGTCACGATTTGATTGAAGACGATTTTTTTCGCCTCCTCATTGTTACTGAGGCTCCTCTCAGCTTGATATCCTGAGTGTAAAGGTGCTTCAGTAAATTTCACTTCATTACAGCTTGAAACACATACAATATAAAGAAATAAAATATAATTGCTTTTATTAAATAATCTCTTGGATCATTAATATGTACGTATGGTTTAAGATTTATTCATTAGATTACATTTTTTGAAGTAAAACGGGACATAAAAATAGGAACGACCCATTGAAAAGACGTACGCTGTTACAAAATGATTCGGTAGCCCATGAGGAATCAATTACCAGGGACACAAGCCGCAAACAGAAGCTAACCATCCAATGTGACAGAAACACGAATATGGAAATCCACCCATTAACTCGATCGCTGGACCCCACGAAACACAATAGAAACACAATGCGATTTTTCTGAAACGGTCGTGTGCAAATTGCCGCTCGTCACAGAGGAGAACCTTCGGAAACGCAACGGGGGACTCGTGCGGAAGTGATACGGTCGGAAAGACTGAAGGTCTGGTTTCGGTATTGCTGACCACTAAGGACACGTGGGCGGACATTGATAGTTTTACATGAAAACTATCGATGTATATACTAGATGTAAAACCAGGATTACATACTATCATAGAGACCGAATGAAATCTCGAAATTGTGCCTGCAGGGGTTAAGCGGGCAAAAGCCTACTTTTACAGTATAGGCCGTGCGACGCTATAGAGTTCTTACCCGCTTAACTCCTGTACGTACGGCCCAGTAAAAATCCCGAAAGCAACCCGTGATACGTAGGTATATGAGATCGGACATTTCGTGGATGGATCCAAAAACAGGTTACAAGGCATTCGAAAATTAATTTTTGTGGTAGGAATATTTTCCCCAGAGAGGAGATACATGGTGCTAGTTTTCAATGAGAGGTAGATAGTATAAGTTTGCAGACGCGTCAGAGATTAAAATTACAAGACGCATAGAACAGTGGTCTCGCGTGGAGGTGCGAGCAATGATAGACAAAGAATGTGTCCGTATCTGAAATTTACACTCAAATCGTGGAACATGAAGGTGAAGATGCAATGAGCAGACATGTAGCTAAATGGTGTCGCTCTTTTCAATCAAGGAGAAAGAATATGAAAAACTGCAATATGGCAGCAAGCAGCCATACAAGTTCTTCAACGACAGAAATCAACATGGCACGAGAAGGAGAAATGATCAAACTGATCGACGGGTAACTGTGCGTACATTCGCGTAAAACACTGAGATCCTCTTGCATGACAATGCCTGGCCCCATACAGCCTAGATTCGGCATCCAGTGACTAATTCCTTTTTCCGAAATTGATGGAAAACTTATCTGGAAAAAGGTTATTTTCAGACAAATGTAAAAACTGCTGCCGAGAACTGGCAAAATGGACAGGGACTCGATTTTTACCAAGTGGGTAAAACAAATTGGTCCTGCGTCCAGATAAATACCTAAATAGATTTGGTGACAAAGTGAAAGGCAAGAATATATTAATTCCATTCTGTATTTTACGTCTATTGCGAATCCATAATATTTTTTGGATGCATATGGGCAATACACTGGCATATGGGCAGTGCGCGTACCAGTAACATAGTTCTAAGATGAAAACAGATCATTTGAGACAAATAAAATATGCACCCTCTGGTGACGCCTATGTCTTTTAATAATCGGGAAGTTTTTTGTCATTATGATACATTGTAAAAACAATATTGTGTTTATGCAATATATATTTATTTACCAGGCTGATGTTTCGATAACGATTGTTATCTTCCACAGGGCATACATGATGAGCATCAACAAAATTTCATCATCTAACTACTCCATCACCTAATACGTCACCATAAAACCTCCACATACCATAACTCATCATCAACTCAAAAGGGAAATGTCTTTCGGCTGTCTTGCAACAGCTGGCCATCGATGTGCGCAGTGCCATTGAAATCAATGCCCGAACCCACGGTCACATAACGAGAATTTGTCGGACGATAACATCCTTGCAGTTAAGATGGTACGAACGACCTGCGGACTGATTTTTAAAGTCCTGAATCAACTTTTATCTATGAACCCGTCTAACAATGTTTGGACCTTCCTAAGGGAATAAAACCATCTTGAAGTTGTAGGGACTTTTCGGAATAAATCCTCTGCAGACGAGTATCAGATAAATACCTACATATGTACCTGATATAATGATGATGTAAAGATAATTGGATGCACATTAACTTCCCCTCTTAAACCGGTTTTAAAACCTACGCTCGTAGCCTTTACCAATAACGCGACAAGGTCGGCGAAGACCTATTTCACACCATTGTGGAATATAGCTGTCATAAACCGTTAAAACACTCAAAATAGACAATACACCTTGGCAAAATTACTAAGAAGTTGAAAATTTCTTTACTTCCTCAAATCAACATTTCAAACGAAATATCACAGGATCCTATTGATTCGAATTTCAAAGGATTTTTCTACAGTAAAAACATTAAGAGTAAAAAACAATAATACAGCATATCTTTATGTTATATTACGTTATATATTTCACAGAAGCAGTAAATATATTTCATTCATTTTACTTAAAATTAATTTCGGGAAATAGTTCACTAAACGTTATTGTTTCATCATTACTGCAATATAATTTCATGACATGTAGATTTTCATTTAGTTCAGTTTTCTCGAAAACACAAGCTACTGAAGTTGTCCATCCTACCGAAGCTATGGAGTTGTAATTCTTTCTTTACGTTCCCTCTCATATGTCCCCGTCAAACGCCCTCTCAAACTTTTTACACAGGATGAATGATCAGATGCATCATTCTTTCTTTCCTTACATTAATTGATTTAAGTAAAATATATTTCAGTGCGTCAGAAAGTCAAGTATTTTTTAATGATTGCATTTGTGACGATACCTTTATTTCGTTGTTTTATCATTGCTCTATTGAAAAACTATTTATGTCTCGATTAGTCCCGTTGTCACAAATTTATTTCGAAGGGAGGAACAGATTTCTCAACTGAAACTATACGTTGTTCCTCCTTACAACAATCATCCAAATCAGTTCAATTGTTATTTCACGTCGTTAGTTAAGAAATAGTAAATTAAGAATATTTTTCACAGATACAGTACTTTCACCGCAGTTTACTAAAAAATTCGGGAAATATATGTCTCGGATTACTACTCGGCTGGCTGGTCTCATCTCGAGGATGAATACTACAAACACGCTCAAGGCCTGGTTCTTCCCCGACAGCATGAAGTGTGTGCGCAAGTTCCAAGTAAACAAGAATTATTTACTCGGAAATATTTTATAATAAGATCCTCCTCCAATTGCTCGTCAGCATGATAAGCACAATTTATATCTCTCTGAACCGACAATTCTTCTAGATGTTGACCTGGGAAGCAGCAAAAGGGACGACGGGACTCTTTGACGTCATTAGCAACAAGTAAAGTCACTTCGAGTTGCCCTCTGTGACCTTGCATAAATGCATGGGGAGGACAAGGAGAGTGTTATTTGAAGTCATCGCAACGAGCGTTTAATCCACTTACAAGCACGCGGAATTGGCCTCATAAATTTTCCCTTGGGAACTCTCCTTACTCGTGTTGATGCTCGCTAAATTCATTCGATATAACGCATTGTGTGTTGTTCCTTTAAACTGTGACGAGAGATATATTGCTTCAATCGTTTCGCAGTTTCAGTAAGAACAATTAATATACAAGCAGGAAGATATTTTATATAATTATTTGAAAAACTAGTATTTTTTAAAACGACTGAATTTTACATGTGAATGGCAATATTTCTAAACCTGCCGTCATACTAAACTAAAAGCTAAAAATGATACTTTTCTGGACAGGATAGGCACCATAATAGTACGTTTTATCGATATACTATTTCTTACTTATTTTTGAAATACTAATTTAATTAAATTGTCCGTTTATGAGCGGTCTGCCGCGAAAGAGACCACACGATAAGTAAACAAACACACGTTATATTGCAGCTTTTAACTAATTTCAAATCATAGAACATTTTTATGAACCAAACAATAGCCTCTGAAATGCAGCATCATAATGTTTCATCGACCAATGTTGCATATTACTGGCAACCAAGGTAACAGGCGTCTATCAAACATGAACTGGAACTCGAAAATAAATTGTTAAAAAAAAAAAATGTTTCCAGCATATTTATACTTAAAACTCTAAATATTTTTCTGTCACTGTTTTGCGAATTATGCTTTCGGGTACCTGATGTATTTTAATAGTGTGTACTACAGAAGAGGTTTCGATCGTTATGTAATTTTTTTGAAGTTCGCAAAAATATATCTCGGACAATATTGGGTCTATAGAGATCAATTTGGTCTTACTTTGTTACAAATGTAATCTTCTTGGAAAATGTATAGGGCTATTTTTGTCAAAAAATAGTTTCTTCATTGTCAATATCGGCGAAAACCTCTAAAATTAGCTTATATTCGAAATTTTTCGAAAATTTAAACAACTGTATCTCGGAAAGTGCAGGGTCTACAGAAACTGAGTTGGTCTCGTCTCGTTCCAAATTTAGTTTAGCAAATTTAAAAGATTACATATACATTTTTACCATAAAATTGGTCCATCGGGGTCAAGATTGACATAAACTGAAAAAACTCCGAAAATTTTGCTGTTTATCAAGAATTTCACAACCATCCGGAAGTGTGTCGAGGTCGAAAACTTGGAAGTATCATTAGCTATTCATCACATGTAACATATCAAAAAATCAGAACTACTCTATTTGATGCATGGTACCCCCCCCCCTTTTTTTACGTCGATTGTACTGGACTATTAGCGAAGTCCTGGGGCTCGTACATTATATGCCCGGCTTCTTTCTAACACGTCTAATTTTGTCCCGAACATAATGAAGCTCATGAATATAAACAAGAACACAAGGAGTACAAGCAGAGTATAAGCACAGGATCGAAGTGTGTATGGACATTAAATGAGGAACAATAAATGCAAGACGAGTCTACCAATAGTTAAAAGTTTGGCGAGTTTGAACTCGAGAAGTGAGTAATGTAGACATCTTTTAGGAGATACGTCCTTCAAAAACAATATCTTCCAAATATTACCGGTTTTCAATGAAATACAACTTTTTCTTAACTTAAAAAAACAAAAGTACCAGAAATATGTACAAGTATATATAGAATTTACATAATTATATTAGAATATCCTAATTTAAATTCAATCTTGAAGAAATTTCTTATACATTTATCGCAACATATACTACTCAGTCTGTTTGTCTGGCTACATAAGTTTGATACCGCCAACTCATTAAGTTCTTTTATTTCAAGAAGTTAAAGGAAATTAAAAACCTTGTAAAGAAGAAAAAATTATCAAAATAGAGTTCCTGAAACTGATTTCATAAATCGAAACCCTTTAATAAAATTTAAGACCATAAACAAAAATAAACGTTTAAATATGTAAATTAACTATTAAAGAAGTTGAAAATAAATTTAAGAACTCTTTTAATCTCATGAAAACACAGAGGCGCGAATAAAAATATATAATACGAATGTATTTAATCCATGTTCAAATACCTATTCACTTTTCGAGTATGAAATTTTTCTCTATGCTATAAGAATGTATCACCAGCAAATGCGTTCCGCTGTATTATAAGCCACTTCTCATTTTTAACGCCAACATTGAGGAAAATTTGATACAATCTGCTGTTCTTCACTTTCTGAAGCGTGACAGAAAATTTACATACGTCTCTCATTGTGATAAGAGATTCCATCGACGCATATTTCCAAACAACGAAGAAAAAGATGTTAGAAGGAAAACAATGGAAATAACTCTCTTCCTCATTCATTAGAAGTATTTTAATAACTTGCTTCCAAACGGATCACTTATTAAGGTAGTATGACCGACCTGGCGACTGTATTCGACTGCCATAAATTTTTAAAATGAAAGAATGAACCATTAATGGAGTACTATCTTCAGAATTCATCAAGGAAAAAACAACAACAAAACTCTCCAACATCTCAGGATATATTCTATCCATCATCAGTGTGTTCCAATATTCATAAAACCTCATCTGCATAACACATCCACATCTCCATTCATTGCATCTGCACACCAGACACATTCTGCTCACTTAAGGCATCAAACTCGTCATTATGCCTTGAAATTTGACGGGATTTTATGGATAAAGCTTTTGAAGAGGGTTCTTAAATAAATCCCCGTGAAATTTCTAATAGAATCGATATAGAAAACTACTTTCTGTTTGCCTTAAATTTGCCTCGTCTTTACGGGCTATTCAGAAAGTTATTTAACAAAAACACTAGTCAAATTAGAAATCATAGTTCAAATAGTTTTTCAATTTTAATAGTATAATTAATAATTCGCAGCTTAATAATAATAATAATAATAATAATAATAATAATAATAATAATAATAATAATAATGGACCATAATAATATTCTTGCATTACTATTATAATGACTTTTTTAATATAAACAGAAAATATTACATTGTTGAAAGTACACAAATGTACGTCCGTTTGACTAGCGCCTGGTACGTTCATATTACCTTAACCGCTTAACTGTCCTGTGTCCAGGACACTTCAGTGTTTGATGAGGGGGGGTCAATATTAATACAATTTAATTTACGACACAGCTTAATCTAAATATTTTCACCAAAAACCTACTTGACAATATTGGGATATCCGCATTTATTTTTTTTCATTTCATGCGTGTATTTTTCAGAATTCAAACCATTCATCTTTATTCTTCTCAAGAGTGTAAACACTCAGAGTACCTTGTTTATGCTCTCTGTGAAATTAAGAATTGAAAAGACATTTTAAGAGTACTTGATGCAGCGCAGTGTTTGAGTACTTTAGCCAAATCCGGGTTCGCAAGTCATCGGAGACCAACTTGCGTCCAAAAGTAGAAGATTAGATTTGTTTTCTTCGACTATTTGCTGTTCATATATCTTTCATTAATATATGATTACAATCTCGTACATTTCAAATATCAAGTCACAAACTAGAACCCATTATCCTATACCCAAACCCAAGGAAAAGGTTTGAGGCAAAGATTTGGACGTCCAAGCTCATTACGAGCAAATTAGCAAGCTCATTACGTGCAAGAATATTTCAAGAATTATTAATTGGTTATATCTCAATTTAAAATATTCATTACATAGCACATTTTAATTCAAAATCGTTTGTGGATTCTAAGCACACGCGACAAGAATATATACAGGCATCTCGCATAATTCATCATTTTTTAAACTTTAAAATTCTTATTGGTACAATAAAACCAGTTTAGTGTCAATAAATATACATTGTAGATTCCTGAAATTTAAAATGAATTATTTTGTAACACGTCCGGTCTTTCAAATATTCCATTACCCTACAATCCATGTCTCACATAACGCGTTACATCAGTTTTCGAGTGTAAGGTATTGGCAGTGGCGTGTATCTTGAAGTATCGAGAAGTCGAAACAACACAATACGTAACACACACGAAATTAGACTTTTCAAATGGGTTGTCTAAGATCAAAGAGCGTATTTCAAGTTATCTTAGACCACATGTGAAACTATAAAAAGATCTTCCCGCCACAGCACGAATATAAGAAAAATGCCGCCCGAGAAAATAGAATGAAAAAAATTGATACCATAACCTTTAAACATCTAAGAAGTGCCGCAGAAAAATAAAAATGATGTTAAATGATTAAATAGAATATTTCCCAATTGTTCCCCCGAACCATAAAGAAAAGCCAGGTTTGAGCAACGAGAATGCACATCAAGAATTAAAAGAAGTGTGTCAAAGTTAAATAGATCCACTACAACTAACGTACATTATATAATCAAATTAACTAAGCAATAATAGACTTACGACCTTTAACGGACGAACAGTATTTATTTGTGAGCTTTAAATCACAAATATATACTATTCTTCCGTTAGTCGTATTTCTATTATTATTTTATTTTAATATATTCCCTTTCTATGCAACACGCCCACTGTCCTAGTTTCCATAAACACCGTAAGTCAACTGATGATCTATGCATCGCAAATCTGCTCACTTCCTCTTCCGCATTGGAGGGTGACTGCGTGAACGGATTTGCACAACGTGAAATGTACAACGAAAAAGAACCGGTTCTCACGTTTACCTTACTCATTCTGCGGTAAACTACAATGAATGCGATAATCTTGGAGAAAACGGGCGTCCTTAAACTCGACAGATTCTCAGGTAAGAGGATAATTTCACCATTAAACTCGACACTTCCTTAAGGATTAGGTCTACGCGGGTCTACCTGAGCCCGTCGCGTGAATGGGGACGATGGCCAGCTACAAGTCATAGAGTTGGCTTTGCTATTTTTTTTTAATTATTAAAATTGTATTGTTATTTCAGAACAATTGAAATCTACACCTAAAATGATAAAAATTACATCTATACTGGCATCAGATGCACAGTTTACCACTAGTCCAGTAATTCAGTGACGAAAAGAAGCAAATCAACGAAAAATAACTTTTTTCTCTACCTATGTTTTTTTAGTTTTTCGCCTATATCGTGTAAACAATGCATTTTTAAAGCGCAAAATTCTTGTACCGAAATAATGTAAATTAAATTTCCGACATATTATGTTCCGTATCATTTTGTCGCCAGACGAAGGGAAATGACTGCAGAGCGCGAAGAAATTGATCTAAATTCTAGAATGGATACAACAATTATTTATGTTAATTATTGAAATCTGAGCATGCAGTTTCGTTATTCCCATCCCTTTTTGTTTCCGTGGTATTTTTTTTAAATTTAAAGTTATCAACCTGCTCCTCAAATAATAAAATTTTGTAACTCACTTTTTGCATTTGTAGTCGACAGTATCGAAAATGAATGGGCAAGTAGTCATGATGTTTGGACCTCAAAATTGTGACTGTTATTTACTCCTAACAATTCTGTTTATTTCAACACGAATGAATTTATTATAACATTAGATTAACACATGTTATACCAAATACTTGACAAGAATAA
Source organism: Laupala kohalensis (assembly GCA_002313205.1). Classification (NCBI taxonomy): domain Eukaryota; kingdom Metazoa; phylum Arthropoda; class Insecta; order Orthoptera; family Trigonidiidae; genus Laupala; species Laupala kohalensis. Next base: position 180,134 of record NNCF01130483.1, read on the forward strand.
AATATGAAACATACTAGGATAGTTTTACTTTAAAAAATCTACAGTGACTGGACTCGAAAAACTAAAATCTACTATTCAGAGAATTGCTTGAGAATTCTAGAAGCTTCCAAACACCAATGTTCCGTGCAATTTCTTTTGTTCCGATATTTCTTAATATTATATGTCGGCCCCAGAAAACGTGGAAAATTTTTTACGATTTAAAAGAAATTAAATATTGGGTCAAAAAGAAAACCGCAGCCAAAATATACTCTAAAACCTAATTCTAAAACCAGAAGTGCTGAGCAATGATACACTGTCGAGAACTGATGCATTTGGTATTCTACTTTTTCTGAATCAGAGACTCCCAAAACGTATATTTCCGTCAAAATTTCGCAACCGAATGCTTTTTTACGATTACAATACTTTCCATATACTACATAAATTAGTAAAAAATTATGACAAATACGTCGTGTTTGGGTTAATTTTTATTGGAATAATGTATGGAATTCAAAAAGTATAAGATAAGTGGAATAAAAATAAAAATGCTAAATTAACAGCACTTTAAATAACTCCCCAGTAAGAGACTCACGTAATCCATTGGCGGCAGGTCGGTCGGCTGGCATGAGGGTGGGCTGAAGGGCGGCAAACCATTAGGGCAGGTAGAAAGTGTCGAGTTTGATGGCACCCAAAATTTTTAATCCTTGGCCCGACTTTATGACCATCACGAAGTGTCGAGTTTAAAAACTCCAAAGAAAACAACTTTCGTAGCATTCACTTTTAATTATACAAGTACATAGGAAAATTGTGTTTTAAATTAATAAGTTCAGAATTTAAACAAGCTTACTACAGTAATGCTAGACAAGGTGATGTCGAGGACAAACGAACTGGTTGGTAGACAACTGGTCTTGTAATTATTTCACACGTTGTAGTTTTAAAAGTTTCATTCCTAATTAAATACTTTGAAACCTTAGACTACCCCTCCAAAGATAGTTTAAAATATCTCTGTTGATAATTTCTAATATTAGCTATTCAGTCGGGGCTGCGTTATTTATTTGGAACAGAATGTTTCGGTTGTCATGTCACAACTTTCTGTGCTCTTCCGCAGATGTGTCTCGTTAGGATATTACAACTGAAGACATTCTGAGAATATAACTGAGATCATTCCGAAATGTTGAACCACAATGTTTCGGTTATCATGCATTTTATTGGTCCCTTTTACAACAGTCACGATCAGAAAGAAAATGAGCGCGCAAAAAAGAAAAGTTGCGTAAAACGGCATCAACCAGACAGCCAAGTATGTTTACTCAGTTATTTAATGCAACTCAGCAGTGACAAGGAATCATATATGTTTATATATTTGTGAAACTTTCCGTAAAGTTATATTTTCTGTTTATATTAAATAGTCAATATAATAGTGATATATGAATTATGGTCAAGTAGAAACTGCGTATTACTAGTTATACCGTTAAGATTGAAACACTACATGAAAATTACGATCTTGAGTATGACTAGAATTTGCGGCTGTTTTTGTTGAACTACTTTCTTAAGATTCCGAAACACGAGGCAAAATTAATATTGTACTTTTCTCATACGACATTTGTTACAAAAGATAGTTTTCTATATCGATTCCATTAGAAAATTCATGGAAACTTATTAACAAACCGTCCTTATTCATAAAATCCCGTCCAATTTCGAGACAATTTGGGAGAGGGTTGTCTCTCAGAAATCAGACGAAGATAATTTTCTCATTAAGAATGTCGAATGTGCAAACGTTCATTGAGTAGCACCAAGGTACGGGAGAATATAAGTGTGTGGTTCTTCGAAATCTAATAAAATTGATATTTTCTTGTAAAAAGTGCAAAATATCATGAAGATCGGAAAAACTGGAGATATGAATATAAAACAAAAGTAAGACATACAATTTGAGACGTGAGATGAAATCTAGTTATAGGATTGAGCGTTTCAAAAATTTTAACTCCCATTTTTAACAATGTAAGTTTCGGGTTTCCTTTTCTGGTATCATTATTAGTACGTGCTAAATGTATTCCAAATTCTGCTGAACCTGAAAAAAACCTTCTTACTTCCCTATTTTTTAATATAGTGTAGCCAAATAACGCATTTCACACTTCGTATTGTAATACAGAACAATGATTATTCCATGTCATCAGTAATGTACCCTAGTTAATTTTATTATTTATTATTATAATTAGAATAGTGTGTTTTTTTAGAGGTTTGGTTTTTAAATTGGCTACACTGTTTCTAGTGATTGTCGATTTGACAGTTGACACTTGATTTGTGATCAGGACGTTTTGCCATTTCACCGTGAATGGTCATACGCCAGAACAACGCTAGCAAATTATGCAAATTTATTCAGAGAATCATGGTTCAGTTCTCCAAACTTACCGTGCGCTACGTCCATTTTACGGTCGACATAAACATCCATTCGAGCAAGTTATTCGGAAAACCATGGATTGTTTTCACACCACGCACACTTTAGTTGATAATACGCATCCACAAAGACGCCATACAGTGCGCACAGAATAAGGAATTGCAGCTGTGGACCATAGTGTTGAAGAGGACCCCCATGAGTCTATTCTCCATCGTACACAGAAATTGGAGTTGTGCCCATCCACTTTGTGGAAGATTTTGCGGAAAGATCTTGGCTTACGAGCTTACAAGATCCAGCTTGTGCAAGAGTTGAAACCGCGTGACCATTACGTTCGGTGAATGGGCCGAACAACATTCAGCTTCATCCTCTTTTTCAATGCAAAATTTTTTCAGGCTCATTTTTAGCTGAACGGTTACGTCAATATGCATAATTACCGACAAACATAGAGAAAACCCAGCGGAAAAACCCCGGAAGCCTTTGTTGAGACGCCCTCACATCCATTAAAAGTCAATGTTTGGTGTGCTTTATGGGCAGGAGGAATAATTGGCCATTATTTCTTTAAAGGTGATGACGGCCAGAATGTTACCGTCAATGGAGAGAGCTATAGAGCCATTATTGCTGACTCCTACGTTCCTCAGTTGAGTGGTATTGGATGTAGCAGAGCTTTTGTTTCAACCAGATGGCGCCACAGGCTACACACAGCGCGCGACACCATCAATTTATTGCGGGAAACATTCGATGAGCGCATAATTTCCCGTAATGGACCTGTGAATTCGCCTCCACGATCGTGTGATCTCACACCTGTGGATTACTTCCTTTGGAGTCACGTGAAGTCACTAGTCTACACCGATAAACCACAGACCTTGGACCTCTTGGAAGTCAACATTCGCCGCGTTATTGCCAATAAACGGCCTCAGTTGCTCGATAAAGTGGTCGAAAATTGTACATCCCGGTTGGGCTTCATTCGAGCCAACCGTAGCGCCCCTATGCCCTAAATCATGTTTAAACACTAATGGCATAAAATTATCTTTTGAACAAAGCTAAAACCATCGCCATTAACATTATTTTTACGTGTTTTATTTCATTTTAAATTTGGTACCTCTAAAGAAACCACCCTTTATTAGTATTCCTAGGGTTTGATTACTCGCCAACCACTAGGTCACTAGAGCCCTCGTGTAGTAATAAAAGTCCTCAACATTAGAAGCATTTAACGAAGAAGTTCCTCTAACATTTTTCCATTCTTCACTAAAGTTTCTGATATTGAGCTCCAAAAACTAACAACTTAAAAAATGTACGCTGATTTGAGCACACCAAAAATATAGGAAAGTACTGCATGAGAAACAGACCGAACTCAATATTCTTCTACCTATTTTTAGCACTACATCCTTAATCAGAGAATGTATGTAATATATTATTTGGTAGGGGTATTTAATGAACCACTCTAAATTGACTTAAACGTCCACAACTATTATTTTACTTCACCAAAGAAAAGATACGAAGCAAGTAAATGTTATTACAATGCCATGGTTTCCATGGTATTGAGAGTTCATCAATTCCGTTTACAATTTTTGTCATCATTTCTTTAATTGAAGGATTGGTAACGAACTTATGGAACATTACTCACACGTTCTAAAATTTCGGATTCGCTGTTTGTTTTATCAATGAAAGAAAGGTATTCCGAAGATTGGTGAAAATTGATTTGATCTTAATCCTTCAGTAATGATGAACTATCGTAACTCTCAATTAATGTTCGAATTTTAATTCCAAGTTTAAGTCTACAATATTGAATTAAGGCTACCATTTTAATCATTAAATCATTTGATTCTATTACAATGCAGCAATAAGAAATTGAGATAGTAGTCAATATTACTAAATAAATGGATGTCTTCTCAAAACGTGAAAAAATAATTCAAAATGTCGACATGTAATTAAAATCTTTCATTAATCAAATGGCAAATGTGGTGCAAATTTTAAATAGATACAACCGATAAAATTGAAATTTGATTGTTTACAAAATACATTTGAAAAATAGAAGTATTTCGTCGTCTGATTTTTCTATTCCTTAAGAAAAAGATCGTAAATTTACATTTGTTAGAATAAGAAAATACCTTCTTTTTTCTCCATTTATTTCTCTCTTTCTCCCTACTCTCTAGGCCTCCCTCTTTCAGACAACTCTTCCAAATTCTCTCAGAGCGTATGACTGACGTACTTTCGGCTCAGTCGTATCCTTGACAAAGAGTATCTTCGCTCAGCAACCATCTCCTGAAGCCAGATATTGTTGCACGGCGTCGTGAGAATGGGTGTTGTTAGAGATGGAGATGCTGAGTGCTTCGTTCTTAAAAGCAATCCGAAGCGTGAAAATGAAAATATTCGTTATTATATTCCTACTTCTTCTTCTTTAATGTTTTACTTTTATGCACCTTAAATTTTATCATTGAATTTAATCTTTGAAAATGGTGGAAATGTCCTTTTTTTGACGGAACTTAAACTGGTGCATACTTAAAAATTTAATACTGGCGGAGTCCCTTGTAAAAACGAAAAAGATATTATTAGATATTGAAAAGTACAAATATTATGCACATCTTTTTGGGGAATATTTATTTTAATTTTTGTGTTTAAACTTCCTCATACTGCGCTTTTTAATTTTTGATAAAAAAATTATAAATGAAAAAATTATATATATTATATAATTATATAAATTATATAAAAAATTATGGTAATGTGTTATAGTGGCATGAAATTAATCTTGACGCAATTCAGGTTTCAAATCAGAAAATATACTGAACATTGCTATAAACAATGAATTATTCAATACAAACCCATTCTCATCACATTTTCAAATTCGACGCATTTGTTTTAAAAAGGATATTCAATGCATTACATTAATAAAAAAGCAGAAAGTATCAATTTTATAATATTAAAAAGTCATTGGTCAGTATTTTAAAAATAACTTTTATATTGTAACATAATTAATTTGCATATAATATTAAAGTGCATATAAGTCTTAAGGAGCTGTCACAAATATTAATTTTTTAAATCAAATCTTATGGAAAATAGGGACATTTAATGATTTCAAAACGTGGCAAAATTAGACCAATTTCCAAATATTAATAACTAAGAAACGGGCTTTCAGAAATATTTAAAATTTTGAATTTTTCGTATACACTAATAATACTGTCACATACACTCTTGAAACATATAGGACATATTTATCGGATTCAAATGGAATAGCAGTTTGCAAAGATTTCTCCGAAGATTTGCTTTTTATACGATTTGATTCTCTAATTCTATTGTCTATTATTTGCGTTTTTTAAATAGAAAATATATTTACTAAACTTTTTTCAGATAACATATCTATGAATTGATTAATGAATCACTTAAATCGGATAAGGGGTTCTCGAGTGATAACAGGGAACACGAAGAGGCAGACCGACAGTGTTTATGCGTTCCATGACTGTTTCAAAAATATTTGAAAATTAGTTTTATAAAACCTAAAAGGAATTTCAAAAGAATCTCTTGGTAGTGTTCTTGGAACCTTTTTGTTGAACGCTTGTAACGAATTTCGATGATGGTGATTTATCAGTCTTCGTCTCAAGCGGCGGACACGCAGTTACAGGCAACTAGTTTTTTAAATTTGCATTGTCCATTTAAGTGAAGGTATATAATATCCCACTAATTAATCATCGTAGGAAAAATTCAAATAAAAAGACATTTTAAACCGTACCATTCTCTCGTGCTCAAACATAACTACTTGGAGTGGGATACTTTGAAATCTTAAATAGAAACTCCTAATTTTATTGTATATCCAGATTCTACGTAATACAATTAGTAACGTTGATCTGAAACATTTTTCCAATAGATCACACTGTAGTCATCAAAATCAAATTTACAGCAAATGTGGAGAAAAACACAGCATATCTAAAAGAATGGAAGATACGTGTTCAATATTTTAAAAAAATGATCCAAACTGAAGTCCCTCCCACCTTCATGGGGTGGAGGGTGTATTTTTAAAATTCTAAATTTCTTTCCGTGTAGTAGTCAGTGTTTTTAGAAAAAATATCCACGCTACTCCCCTCGTCCAAAAGGCCCATGTCAAGGCTGCGCTCGCAGATCCAGCGGGTACATATATTCTTTCACAGTTGACAGTTCTGATCTCACGTCCTGGTTTGCTTTCCAGACTGAACAAATTCCAATGTCCGTGTTAGTGGTTGACATTACGACCATCAAGGCTTCAGGGTTCAGTTTCGAGTGGCATCTACTAACTCGCACAAATTATATTTGTAAATAAGTTTAAAGGATAGCGAAGAAATGAATGCAAAAAAGTAACTTACACTGTTTGTGAGTGACTTTCATGAGTTTTTTTTTTCCATTACCTCTAAAAGTATTTACAAGAAGACAGTAGTACAGTCTAGCGGTTTCCCCTTAAGATAATTACATAGTGACCTAAGTTAATTTGGATGTGATGCTCCAACACTAAGAACCCTTATTGTAGAATATCACTCGATGAATAAAAATACGCAATCTGAAATATATTTGTGCAATTACAAAAATACGGTAATTTTTCATTTATATTATATTTTTTCGAAACATGAACATACTATGTTCCTTATTAAATTACTTTTTGGAAAATAGTGAAGCGCACACAGAGAATGCAATGTACTTTTGTTTGAATGCACCGAGTGAGGAAGAGTTAGAAACCGGCCGGCACCGCCCTTGCTCTTGCCTCACGCTGCGTGTCGCTTGACGAGCACCTGTGCTATTGTTAACTTAGCAGACGTAGAAGGCGACCGGTGCGGCATCAGATCGATGAAGTCGGAATCTCGCGTTCATCGAAGGCTCTACAATTTCTTGCCTGCTACTTTGAGGAACTAGAACGCTCTACACAACATCGTGGTTACTGTTACTTTTGAAAATAAGTGAATTATTATTATTATTAAAATTGATTATTTCTCTCATGATAAATGTGAACAAAATTTTTGATTTATTGATATTTTTTTCTTATTAACATTTTAACAAACATTGTCTTCAAGGCTTTGTATAAATCGCGATTTTGTATATCTGAAACATCTCTCCACTGACAATAAGATCTTCTAACGGGGTCGGACTGGGACTCCCAAAAGGGCGCAAACC
>NNCF01130483.1:196805-269001 GCA_002313205.1 Laupala kohalensis
CAGTACAAACTGCGTATGACCACGTGGAGGACAATAAACTAATTTACTCTCCGGAAGCAAGCAAGGGACCATCCCATCAATTCCGATCAAGGGCCCTAAGGCAGAGGCGGATTCAAAAAAGAATTCAGCAAAAGTTTCTAGATAAGATAAAAAGTTAGCTGCGAGTTCTAATACTAATAGAATGTCAATATGTTTGTAATTTAGCGCAAAAAATTTACATGTACAATTTATTAACGAACTATAGATTATTCTGAGTATAGTGTTTAAAAATCATAAGAATTGAAATAACACTAAATTCAAGAGTTATTATTTCAATAAACATGCCTCTAGACAAAACTAGAGAACCTGTATAAGAAATCCGCCTCTACCCGAAGGAAAACCGGAGAAAAACCCGGGTCAGGATGGGACTACAGAATTGATGAACACAACCGTGCCATATTTGAGTACACATAAAACTAAATTAATATGAGGCATAAGACAACACAACCATGCAAGAAAATAGTTTTTGAAATTGTTATAAGTTATTTAAAAATTACTACAGCAATGGCGTGATAGAGTACAAGAATAAACTTATCATCATCATTATAGACCTTACTGGACTCCACACGTATTTATTGTGAACGCTTTAGGGAACACAACGTTACACGTGACGAAGCGCTATACAGGATAGAAACGTTGTATTCCGTAAAATGTTTACAATAAATGTGTGGATTCCAACTACGGTCGTATAACATATTTAACTATCACTAGTAATACGCTGTTTCTGAAGGAAAGAAATGGATTTCAGTGTAAAGGTGATGTCAAACTAAATGCGTGGTTCACAGAGGAATGAGAGAAAAAACTTGTTACACACCCACAGTGAAGCAACTCGTTCGATTCCCGTACCAGGCACTGACTTCGTAGAGAGAGCGAAGAGGGGAAATTCATTCTCTGGATAAGGAGTATAGTCAACAGCGAGAACGAAGGAGTGGACATCCACGGGTACAGGTGGGCGATATGAAAGATGTAAGAAAATAAATACAGGAAATAATGAGAACGAATGGTCTTACAATTTCGAGTTCAGTTTCAAGTATCTCCTCATACAATCGCAATTCTAATAAACTTGTGGCATAATGAGTTTGAATGTTATTACAAATTTATGATTTTTATTATACGAATGTTCATATTTATATCAATTTACTAACGATATAATCGAGTAATTGTCAACATCATGAAAAGGATCATCTACATTTATGACATGGAGTTAATTTTAAAGTGCACGTATTAAATCAATCTAGTCGCTCTTTGAGACAAATACCACACATCTAAACATAGCTCATCCAATAGTATACAATTAACAATCACCATCTTACATGTCAAATCACTTAGAGTAAGAGATTAGTATATTCTCCTCCACGTAGTGAAACGCACTTTCTTTAACTGTTTTTATTTTATTTTCAAATACCAAATTATTTTTAATACCAAAACAGATCCACATTCCTGGAAAATGAGAACACACCTCCAAGAAGAAAATATCTGAAAAATACCAAAGTTGCACAGAACCTTACGAGAGGGCAGTTAATGCGTTGATCAAAAGCGCAGCGCGACTGGCAAATCAGGAATCGCGTGGAGTGTTGCAAGCTTCGCAGCAGTTGCAGAGCTTCAGAGCCAGTAGCAGCCAGTTTGCCTTGCCAAACGGACCTTCGTCTGTGTCTGCAACATTAGCATGCCGCGACAGCGTAAACGTGCACCGTGTGTGCAATTGACGGAGTATGAGCGAGGGCGTATAGTGGGTCTTCAGGAGTCTGGGTGATCATACCGCAGAATTGCGCAACACGTGGGGCGAGATGTCTCCACAGTGCATCGATGTTGTCGCCGGTGGTCAGCAGAAGGTGCACGTGCCCGTCAGTCAGGGTCCGGACAGCTACGACGCACAGATGCACGCCAAGACCGTCACATCTTACAAAGTGCCGTATCGGACCGCACCGCGACGTAGGGGCACTGTTGTGTCCGGGAGTGTCAGCGAGAACCATTCGCAACCGTCTTCATGAAGCAGGGCTACGATCATGCGTGCCGTTTGGAGTCTTCCGCGCAGGCCTCAACATCGTGCAGTTCGCCTCCAGTGGTGTCGCGATAGGCGTTTATGGATGGACGAATGGCGACTTGTTGTCTTCAGTGATGAGAGTCGCATCTGACGTTCGTATGACCGTATGTGCCAATGACAGTCGTATGTGGCGTCGAGGAGATGAGCGCCAACGTTCCCAGATCTGTCCCCCATAGAGCATGTTTGGGACTGGATGAAACGTCATTGCGCGCTCTGCTAGTCCGGCAAGAAATCTGTCCCAAATGAGGCATCAGGTACAAATTGTATGGCAGGCCATTCCGCAAGACTACATTCGTCACTTCTACGATCGTCTCCTAGGGAGAATTGCAGCCTTCATTGTTGCAAAAGGAGGTACTAGCTCTGACATTTCGCACGCCCTGTCGACTATACTCATATGCGTATGGCTCTGGCGGTGTGATCGTTTATAGCATATGTCCTCGAGAATGTGTCGATAAAATTTCCTTCTGGTGGGTCCACGAATTCATGGTGTTCTTTTATCATTTTCCAGTAGTGTATAATTAGACATATTCTTGATTATGAAATATATAGCTTATGTTTCGATGTTCCAAATCATTTTTCTTCGTGATGGTATTCTGTGTTGGTGGTTTCTAACTTATTATTTCTCGTTTTAATATTATTTAAAACATACTCAGTGTGGGATACATATAAAACTCCATCCTTAAAAATAATCAACTGACTTACATCCAAATACTTATTTGAATAGCTTACAACTTCAGAGAAAATATCAGATACTGAGAATAACACAGATGAACAAAACCAGAATATGTACATTTATTAGTTCGTTAGTAACTCTCCTTGTCTTGATTACCACGTAAGCAGAACGAATAGAATTTTCTCTAGTCCACTAGCGCAAGGGAGGTAGTCGTCCTATAGCACCACGTTCCGTGACGTCACCTATGTTGTGAGACCTGTTTTATGACAGTTACTTGCATGTACGACCTTACAATGCAAAGAGAAAACAATTTTAGACGGAACCTCTCTTCGCGGAAATTCCAGCTCGCAATAAATCACTCTGAGCGAGGGTTAAGGATGGAAAGTGATGTGTACTAAACTCACAGATCGTGCGTGAAAAACTACGTAGAGCAAGTCTCGTAATTCACGCTGGTAACATCTAATTTTGCGAATGCTAATAGAATGATTGATGTTCGTAGAGCGCTGTAAAATGGAGGCATCAATTTCTAAAGGAAGTGCTTAAGCCTATCTCAGTATGTGATTCCAACAAAAACTACACATAAGCTTCAATGAAGTAAAAAAATACTGGTTTGCGATCGGAAAGCGGAGTGTAATACGCAATGTAATTGACAAAATGGTCAATGAAATCCTGACTAGAGAGCAATAATTGCACGTATTATTGAGTCAAAATTGTATATTTTTTCCTTGTGCATGTTTCTGTTTTAGTGAATTCCCAGAACGTATTCTGATGAAAAGGTTGTCTAACATTGCTTGCTTTCCGAGCACGATCGTTTTAGAACTTTTTACTTTCCAATTATACAGAATGTATAACGGAAGTACTGTAATCGGTCGAAAAAAAGTTTTGAGATCTCTTCGGATCTTTACAAATTTTCTCCAGGATAGCCTATTTTCAAATTTTGGCGATGTCCAACTTCGTATGTGTGATGTACGTACGTTAAGAATTTTGTTCCCCCGATAACTCACCAACAAATTGATTTGAGCTGATTTTATTTGGAACATCATACTCGAATAAGTAGAAAAGACCATTTCTTGAAATTCAAAACTAGGAAACAAAAAACCGACGTTGGAAAATTTTCATTCTTAAACTGAACAATTAGGGATTGGAATTCAATGCCTGCATCGGTTGCGGAGAGGATATCGGGCTCTTCATCTACTCACAAGGTTAGGCAAGTTCTGGAAGATAGTGTGTGGTAGTGTAGTTACAAAGCCAGTTGTTTAGGGATGATGGGTAGGATAGTGATAAGAAGTGAAGTGATGTAAGAAGGAGGGCAATAGGGGAGTCAGAAAGGGAAATAAGTAAAAGTGTGAGTGAAGTGATGTGCACCTATGTGATTCAAGTGTCTGGGTCGCTTTCCTAAGTGTAATTATTAAACATATTTTTTAGAGTTTGGTTCAGTCATTATTTAATTTAGTTTGAATACTTTAATTTAATTTTAAATTACTTTAAATAATTGAATTTAATTTTTAATTGCTTTAATAATTGAATTTAAGATAAATTACTTTAAATAATTAAATTTAAGATAAAAAATTACTTTATTTTTTTAAATGAATTAAATTATAACATTTAGTTTTCAAATGGTATGATATTATATTTTTTAAATACATTTCTCATCTTAATACTTTTCTTATTTATATTTTAATACTTTTCTTATTTTAATATACTCTTATTTTAACACATTCTTATTTTAATTCTTGTATGATTTTGTATATCCTCGTTTTATTTTTGTTGTTGTAATTGTTGTATATTGTTGATGTATATTTTATGTATTTAATTTCTGCCACCGGGTATGACAGCCCAATTGCAGTAATAAAATTATTAAACAATGCTTGAGATATGAATTTGAATGTATTGGAAATAGAAGCCTATTTCTGGGCAGCTGATACCGACTTCATTTGCTCACTGTGCTCCTCCTCCGACTTCTTAAAATTCAAAATTTTGAAAATATGAATATAATATGAATTTATGAATATAATATGAATTTATGAATATAATATGAATTTATGAATATAATATGAATTTATGAATATAATATGAATTTTGAAAATATGAATAGAGGCGGATTTCTTATACAGGTTCTCTAGGCTTTGTCTAGGGGAGTGTTTATTGTAACAATAAATCGTGAATTTAGTGTTATTTCAATTCTTATGATTTATAAACATTATACTAAGAATAATCTAAAGTTCAATAATAAATCGTACATGTAAAATAATTTTATGGTGTTAAATTACAAACATGTTGATATTCTATTACTATTATAACTCGTAGCTAACTTTTTATCTTATCTTGGAATTTTTGCTGAATTTTTTCAATTCGCCTCTGCCTTAGTGCCCTTGATCGGAATTGATGGGATGGTCCCTTGCTTGCTTCCGGAGAGTAAATTAGTTTATTGTCCTCCACGTGGTCATACGCAGTTTGTACTGATTTTTTTGACAATAAATTTATTATTATTATTATTAATCATTTTGATTGTTCTTGTTAAGTCTGCGTACGGATTGCTAACCTGCGTTTCTGTAGGTCATAGCGTTTGGAGATACAACGAAAACTCATTACGCAAAAAAGGGTTATTACTTTTCAATTATACAGAATGAATAAGGGAAGTATTGTAATAAGTCTATCTTTCAGTCGATATTTTCGCGCCTTTTTTAGATCAGCCTACGAGGTAAGTGAAAAGAGTTCAATGTGGAAGATAATATTGTACTTCAATTTCCAGATATTATGTTTTGGAGTATACTGTGTAAGGTTGTGAGGATAAATATGTTTAAAGCGATTGATTTTTTGAATATTATACGGGTTTGATAATTATTTTATATTATCAAATATTTTATTTTATACTATCCTTCTTTTCTCGTTAAAACACTCCTTTCTTTTTAATTCTGATAAATGAGCGAATTGTGTACGTATCATTTCTTTTGGTTTGACCATTTTGAGCTGGGAACAAATTTTCTTCGGTTGATGGTTAGTAACAAAATATTCCATTTCTAAAGGATATTTCTCTTAGGAATTAAAATAGACTATTATATATTTTATGTTACTTGAACAACTGTTTATATTGAAAAAAGCCATGTTTAATAGACGCTCCTCAATTAATATGTTTTCACTATCAGTATGTTTTCTTTCATTCCTTTTTATAATTCGCTCGAAGAACAAAATCTCGCAAAAAGTTAGTTGATCGTGAATATTTTAGCACGCCTCACACATAACTCAAAGTAACGATCGATTCTTGCGTCGAGCGGAAAAAGTATGCGCACATCCTTCTCTTTCATATTGGTCGTAAAAAACGAGTGAAATAAAAAAGAATAGAGAGATTACACCAAAGGTGAGTGAACGGTCTACAACGTAGGCGATCGCCAACAGGTTCTGCGATTGACTGCTATTTTAACGAGGGAAAGAAGTTTATCATAGGTTTGCTGCTTCTACGATGTGTCTAGTTACGAATTAAGTAAGGAAGTGAAAAGATCAGTTACACAAGAAGTAGTTAGACACTGATATCAAGGTATCGAAAATTACGCATTTTTTCTAAGGGTAATTATTTTTCTTTCAAAAACTGGTCAGAGTTGATGAATTTTCAGAGGTAAGAAATCATATTGCAAAATATGATTCATGTCAATGAATATTGCGTCCAAGTCGTGCCATAATTAATTATAATAATGTGGAGAAAGTAAACGATGTAAAAATATTTCGTCCGTGAAATGTAATATTTCAACAAAATTTAAGAAGTAATTTATGAATTAATTTTCAATCATTGTAATATAGAAATGATTTTTTATACAATTCCGTATACTATACGTTAAATAGTTATATATAGTTTTCCCAAGAATTCAGAAAAAAACAATTACGATTTCAAAAGTGAGTATCGTAAACGTCGCCCTAGAGTGTCAACCAATCTTTGCCAAAAAGGACCTTATCATTTGGGAATCGTTCTATATAATTCCCTGTCCAAGAATATAAAATACATTATGAAATTGAATATGTTCAAATCAGCGGTTAAAAACTACCTCCTGCACCAGTGCTTCTACAGTGTAAAAGAATTTATTGATTTTAATAAAAGTTAAANTATAAAAACATATTTCTCTCTTTGAAGACTACAAAAAATGGTACATTTTCAACTTCATTTATCCAAGATTTATATTTTAATAGAAATTTTATTTGCTAGTTTATTTCCGTTGTCCGAAATACGAACATTTGAAATCTTAAAAAAAATAGGGTTTATAACTCTTCCAGCTACAAAAGATGTGGCGTAAATATGGCTGGCCAATGTGCAAAGTAAAATATTTTCATGTTAGTTTGTTAGAGGGAGGTGAGCACATATTCGTAATTGATATCCAATCCTCTCGCGAAAAAAAAGACTGAACAGGTTTCAGACAGTTCAGTAGTCTTATCAGATCATACTCTAGTACACGTCTACACAAAACAACAATTTCAGCAGCCTTCTTCCATTAAGATACGCTAATATGTCGGTATTCGTGTACCTCATGAACCCAATCTGGACATTAAAAATCTTATCTTTCTATGGTGATCTTTATATGATTAAATATTTTTGGTGTAGAGTTTAATTTATCCGAATTAGAAAGAACATGTCAAACGATTTTTAAAATATTCATTTTACAGGAGTTCTTTTTGGCGTTCGACGTCGGTATAAAATTATCCAATAATTTCTTAAGGCAGTTCTGCCCACAGAGTATTAAACCTTTTAACCCTGCAAATGTTCCATAAAGTGATGAAAAAAATACTTGTTTATATCGATTTTTGCTTTTAAAAGAAAATCTACCGGTCATTTAGGCAATAGATGATTAATGATTGGATGAATTATATTTCATCCAATCATTCTTGTCTCTTACAATAAAATTTATTTTGGAAAATAAATTACTTTTCGAATCTTTTAAATAAAAGAAATTTTTAAAACTTCAATTAAAAACATATTAATTTAATAATTTATTATGTGTGTCGCCGAGTATTCTGAAGAGGTATTTATATTTTTGTTCGTGCTTCTATCTCTCCGCCATTGTCATGGGAATACGCCAATGGAAAGGCATCATCATGGGCACGCAGGATAATGGAGGGTATTTCTGCTTACTCAGTCAAGCAAGTCCCTAGTTCAATTTATTTTCTTTATAAATAACTTTGTTACTAACTAAATTGTAGTTACTTCTATTATTCATATAACTAACACACTAATTTAAATATAATCTCACAATATAATTAGACTTTCGTGTCATTTCCCGGCAGAATCACCTTATGCTCTCCTTACCTCATCAAGGAAACTTTAGGTGGTAACTAAAGATAAGAGAATATTTAAAAACTACAGACTTTGTCCTCGATGTGCTAGAAAATAAGTTCTTGGAATATAGAATATTTTTTATTAGATTATGCAAGCGACTATAGGCAAGCAATGATTTCTAAGTCCCTTCAATAAGAAATGCAAATTCGTATTGTTAAGTATTTTTATATTGAATACAAACAAATACAATATCGTTTATGTACTGTAACATTTTGTGATTTGTATTTTAATAAATATTTCGATGAACAGAAAAATAAAATACTACAGAGGTGCAAGGTCCTAAAGGCTACACGAGATTCGAGGCAACGCTTATTTTATAGTTGTCAAGGTATTTACGGTAATAGGAATGTCGTATCAAAGTTTAAGCCCTGTATGTCATGTAGTTTATTTAATGACTATAAATATATGTAATTTAGTTGGATATCGGTGAGGAGATACTAGTATTCATTTTTAAGAATATATGAAAGATGCGGAGTAGAGTAATTTACTAGTCCTCCCTTTTCGTGATATAATTTATGTATATGTTTATGAATATATTAATGTTTGTATTGTTATTTATGTATGTATTGTTATTTATGTGTGTATTATTATTTATGTTTTATTATAACGTATTATTATGTATTATTTTTTTGACGGTGATAAGGCGGAAGGGCACGCCTGATGGCTTGAGAATAACCACGAAATAAAAGTTTATTATTATTAAAAGGTGTTGTCTGCTAGTAACTGTCTTTCACCGCATCTTTCATTTACTCTTAAAAATATATGTAATTTATGCCTACAATGCCAACGAATTTATTTATTTTGGAAAAAGAAGTTAGTATTAGTTTAATATGTTTTTATTCGGGTCATTAACATTTAATGTACTTATATTCACATACATATACAGTAATAAAATGCGAATTCATTATCATTTAATTCTGTATAAAGTCACTCAAAAGTACTCTCATAAAGTCATTGATTTTCATTTTCTTTGTTGACACGGAAGAATGAAACAAAACGTACTAGAGTCTGTGAACATTTCTGAACAAGGAAAGAAAACAACGAAACTACTTAATTAATATGAAATAAATAAATATAATTATTTAGAGGAAAACACCAATTTTCTCTAAGGAAGAGCTGAAGAAAGTAGAACCAATCTACACTAAACAAATAATTCAGAACTAACATGCAGAACCGTTTACGCGAAGTCATTAAAAAGAATGGCGAACAAACTCGGTGTTAAGAGTTTTTTTGTATTGACTAATTTGTTTCGTTTTTCTTACTCTTATTCAGGAATGTTCACAGATTCAAGTACGTTTTGTTTTGTTCTTCCTTTGTTTCATTTCTATTTCTAATTTAACAGAGGAAATCAAAATCAGTGACGTTACGAGAGTGGCCGAATATTTTTGTGAGTGACTACATAATCATGCCACTGACATGGTACGTCTAATAACGTCAATATCTCGCTATATACACCAGGGACGGACTCACCTGAAGATGCTCGCAGTCGTAATGTCGTGTTCACCCGAGTCGTACTGTCGGTGATACCCCAGAAATGTCTTCACCTCAAGTTGAATCTACCGCGAAAATCAAGGACATATAGCGAGATCTGGTCTACCACTGTCGCAGCCATTCTTACCACACGTGTGCTGAGTCCTTTTTTTTTATCACAGTGTAGAAAAGAACGCGTTATTTACTCTGGCCGAGGCGTTTAAGATGTGTGTCGTGGTGTCATCAGTCCGTGAACGCCTGGTCTCATATGTCACTTCCAAGGAACGACATTGTTTAACATTCTACCGCGGTGTGTTGCGTTTACTACTCTTCGGGCATGGTGAATTATCTACATACGGTGATTCAAAAACACAAAGACCATTTTAACTTAATCGAAATTTATGTATTTATTGCAGCTATTAATTGGGACCTTTAATTTACTTCTTTTTTTGTACCATATACTGATCAATAGTGAAGGATTTCTGTCCCAGAACTAAGAACATCTTTTATAAATGGTATTTCCTGGCAAGAATCAGACGGTTTCAAAATTAATTTATTCATTAACAACTTCGGCAACTCATGTATTTTATCGCTGTATCAACTGCAATTTTTGGAATCTCTTTTATAGATGAGTAGGTACTTTTATCATAATTTCAGTGATTTTACAGTTAATACTAATTAATCTTTACTTTTAACTCATAAATTCATTAAATTAATCTACATAGTTCCCAATTGCTCAAATTAGATCCAACTGCATGGGGTTACAAGAGCATTTCTCAATTTTACACTCTGTACCACACTTCATAAAGTACATAGAAAGTGTAGTAGGAAACATTTCGCGTATTATGCAGTTCTGCGATTCGTACGCTATGCAACCCAGAAGAGCGCAGAATATGCGTACCAACCAACTGCTACTCAGCGAAAAGAGTATTGACATAGAAAACGTAGCTCAGAGAAAGTGCACCGTATTAAATATATGTTTTAATTTCATATTGATGTCCGAATTGTTGAAACTGACCTTCGCATTCTTTTTACCAACAAAGAATTTTTTAAAATACCAATACAATGGGAGTTCACACTTTTCTGGGTTGTACAAGGAAATACAAAAGAAAATAATAGAATATTGAAACTAAATACAAATATAAGGAAATACAATTACAAGGAAATTCAAAAGAATATTACAAAATTTCGAAGGACAACAAAGAAATTAGCTCAGAATGGATTAGTTGTACTATGCCCAATCTCTCCGTCAATTGAATTTCCATCCCCGTCGCTATTACATTCATTACATATGCTTTAGGGCAGTACGAAATTGTGAAACCAAGGTAACTGAACGATTTGTTATAGTGTTTGTTGTTTATTAAAATTTCTAGTTTTACAAAATATAAATGAATAATACGTGAGTATCTTTTCTCTACTCAGGAATAAAAAAACAAATATTTGTTTAACTTATCAAAGGGTAACTGAATAAATAAGTTTATAAGGGGGTGTAATAAGTGAAGAAATTGGTGGGGAAAAGAGTGTCAAAATCTCGCAGTGAGAGGGCATAAGGACTTAACAGGCACTGACCAAATATATATTAACTGCGTAACCTCGAATACCGCAGAGAAAGACAAAATTCAAAAGGAAAAAGACTGCAGTGCGATGTCATTAAACGATTTTTAGAAACCAAATGTGAAATATAAAGTTAATGAAAAGAAATAAAAAGGCCTATTGCAGTTTTGCTAAAATTTCTTTCATTGGTACTACATTAATGATGAGGGAAGAATAAATTATTGTATAGTTCTTGCATTAAAAAATACATTATAGCTCATCAAGTAGTTTTTTTTAGTTTATTCAGGTTTTCCCATTCTGATTTAGTTTTAACGAACTATAAAGATAGTTTTTCTTTCAGTAGTTGCTACAATTTGTGGCGTATTTTCGTAAATATTCTTTAGGGCCAGGAGAACTAAGGATGTCAGAAAACCAGCCAAATTAAAAGCGGTATTAACATTAATATCCAAAATATTGTTTTGGTAGCGAAACTCCTATTCCGAAGTTTAAAAACTGAAAGTGATATTAAGACTACCATCCCAGTCATTTTATTCTAATGAAGTCATTTAAAAAATATTGTGAGCTGTATGGAAATGAACTGACTCTGATGGTTTAAAATCTACCATTTCCATTTTGTGAGTGTGTGTTTGTGTTGGACGTCATTTTCTTTCAAATTGTTCTGAATTCTGATTGGACTGAGACTGAATGCGTCATGACTCGGGCACGAATCGTAATTCTGTTGTGATATAGTGGTTGTAGATTCTGCTGTATCTTGATCGAAAATGAAACATCTGAAATCAATCCAGTTGTCATGATAAATACAACAAAAGTAATCCAAATAAATAATTAAAATCTTACGACCTTTTATGGACGAATAATATTTATATTTTCTGTGAATAGCTGACTAATATTTAATTAGATTATATAATGGACGCAAATAGGTGTAGTAATCCAAATGATTATGGTTAACTTACTAATGTATTTTTAACACAACGAAATAATGCAATCAATAAATTTTTACTCTAGATAAGGGCGTAAGGAAAAATATTGGAAACATCACGGATTCTTATTAATGGAGTGTTTTATCTAAATCGATTCTACACGCAGGGTTCACTGCTTCACGTATGTGCTTTGTGCAAAGAACCAATCGTTCTTTGAGATACAAGACAATTCGTTTCGCACCTCATCACAATAATACGTAGAGAAATGTTTTCTGACCTTTTTCTTTGTCTCCCTTCAAAGCCTGCGTATCAGTTATTTGATCGACGGTTAAAACTTCGCGTCAAACTATTTTGACATTCCGTGACAAGGGAAGACAAATGCTTCAGCAGTCTAGTAACGACCATCGATTCTCCTAGTGTAATCTTGCTTACGAATCATCTCTGTGAAAAGATATAAGCTTGTTTGTCCCGGACAAATAAGCTTATATTGACTCCGGCCGCGGAAGCCTACGTTTATACTGCGAAAAGATGTTTAAAAACTAAAAATATGAAGGAATTGACAGTTTTTTTTAGTGATAATACGTTCAGAAAAACGGTTAAATAACTGTGAGAAGGGATTGTCCTTAGTTATTACATCAATCACTTTTTTGAAATCACGTTCACTAGGATATCTGCGTGGAAATCCTACTTATTTTATTTTTCATAAATTTTAACAAAAATTTGATTTTTTAAAGTATGGCTTTTGTAACACATCTTTGTTTGTTTGAATATTCGAAGGTTAAATTTTGTAGATCATCTAGTTTACAAAATAATCATTACAAAAGGATGGGATTTTCTTGACATTTGGTCACAGAATGTTAAACTATTATTAAGTACTACCCTGAATTTGTTAATTCAGAATATGTCGTGTAGATACCAAGATTTCTTACCTATATAAACTCTGAAGCAGATACATAATAACTAACGAATCAGTTATACTGGATCTTTGTGTAGACACTTCTAAATATGACATAAAAAGGTTCAAATCAAATAAACTTTATTAATATTGACCTAAAAATGCAATTCATATTCAATAATAGTGTATTTGTTTAAATATATTATTTTATTACTCAAATGTTACAAGTGAAGTATGAATGTTTTGTCTTGCAACATGATCGACTATTATATAAATCTTAGAATTGTATTTAAATTTTGGTGAAAGCCAACCTGAAAACTTCAAGCAGATATAAATTAGTCAAAAACGTCAGAGATGTCCATATGGTCACAATATTTTAATTCTAATATTTTTATGGAGGATATTAAGTTTTAAAACATTCTCCAGAATTTTTAGGGGTTTTAAGCGTCAGTTTTAGAATTTCCTTTTCTTTACAAACAATTTTTTTTCATTCCGGATAATTATCGACTAATTTAGCCCATTCCCATACCGACAGCGGTGGTCTAGTGGTAGCGTCTTCGCTTCCACGATCCCATTGGCTGAGCGGCAGAGCGTGGGTTCAAACTCTGCTCAGCCGAACTAGGTTTGGTTTTCAGCTGGGGTTTCCCACATCTCTCCTTCGCAATTCCCTTTTCCAAATCTAACGGTTAGGTGGAAGAGCAGGCCTCATGGCCTGAACCTCGCCAAGAGGCATAAAATAAATAAATAAAAAATACCTGGCTTCTCTGAGGTTCTCAATTACTATTATTTAATAATGGGATGGACCCCTTTTAATTTCCGGAACAAAATATAATTAAAATATATTAATACCTGTATAATAAATAATATATAAACACATCTCTATACATTGTTTGTGATTATAATGGAATAAATAAGTTCACTATATAGTTCGCAATATTGATTCTGCTGCAAAAATACAGGCCAGGCCAATTAGTACATTGTAAATATTGACATGTCATATACTGCATTTAATACCATAGGTTTTAGGATAGTGTGCTAGGGTTCACCTCTCCCCCCGATTGATTTTTCTGTGAAGCTTCGTGCTTCCCTATCAGGAACTAGGAAGATCAATGCCTTAGCTGTCTCGAGTCAATGTCTTAGCAAAAATAAACATCGAACGTAGAAGAATGTTCTCTAACATGTATTGCATCAATCAAGAAGCTGCCTCGCTAAACGCATTCTTTCGTGAGCTGCCGTGAACCGGTCTCGAATCCCGGAACACGAGGATTATCTCACGCACAGTCCAACGACAGGTCGAAGACACTCGCCTTGCAGATAAAGCGTATCCTAAAATACATTTCATCGCTTGAACGAATCTCAATAGTTCTTGTAAAAGCCTATATGTCACATGCAGTTTTGCCACGACTGTTTCGTCAATTTTGAAACGAACATTTCCTGTTCTTAAAATATTTCGTTTCTAGTTAATCATCGGATCATGGGCCGCACAGTGGGAGAGTCCCATCAGCGACGGGGGGTACCACTGACATAAAAATAAGTTTTTCCTTCATAAATTCCAAAATCAGGAATGATAATTCAGAGAACATTTCAAATATCTCTATAAATTTTATTCATAGTAGTTTCCATTTCTTTAAATACTTATCTAATTTTTATAATTTTATTAATTTTTCATAATTATGAGATTTTGTTTTTATTTACTTGTTCAAAGTACATTTACGTTTCGGCCAACGGAAACATCTATTTTTATGATTTTGAAATAGACCAATAAAACTATACGTAAAAAGCAAATTCGCATTAGTTCATTGACAAAAAACACTCACACGTGCGCCGTTTTATCTACTGCTATCCAAAATTTCTCTATAATAAATTTGTTGAATGCTTCAAAGTTAACATTTTAGAAACTCTCACACAACTTTGCCAGTCCATATAAGAAACAACAAGAGAATTGCGTTATGTTTTGTTCTTAAGTTTTGCTCTTATGCCACTCGAAAATTAAATAGGTAACAGAAAACTATTCAAACAAGAAAATTCTTCCAATATTTCACTTTCCACGAGCTCTAACAGTCCATGAACGCAGTATAAAAAAATACGGGGGTCAGTGAAGATGGTTTGCAAGGGGGCCCTGAAAAAAATGTGGGTCCCACGCTTCAAATAGTTCGCGTTCCTTTCTTTACTTCAGTTAAATTAATAAATTTCTTTCATTGTGAATTGAACAGATCATATTTTATCACGTTTCAATTTACTAACAATCCAATATGTCACGTATGAATTTTCTTTCGTGTGTAAAACGATGGACTAACATTTTTATTATTCGTAAAATTAACTTAAAAACTGAACTCAAAACTGGGACCGAATTAAATCGTTTCAAGAAAAAATAAATAGCACATATTTATAAACCAACATGTGAAAGTCACTTGGACCTACCAATGAACAAAACAATGAGCTGAAGTGGTGAAGACGCACCTTCCTACTTCATCCAAACTCATACTGCTGGCTATTTCTATTCTATTTCCGTGACTAGTCTCGATCTCCCTGATTGACTGTCAGGTGTACTCAAATTTTTATTTCAAGTCGGATTCATGAGAACTTTTTATGTTTTATTTGAAGTGACGATTTGAAGATGAATACCAAGTTTCAGTTCTATGCGAATTTTTTCGATTACATATACCTATTTCGACTGGATTCTGACTCTTCCCAAACGGATAATTCCGGATGATGTGCAATGGGCCAGGTGACATGAATTAGAGACTCGTGTTTCTTACCCAGCTAGTCTCACGACTTGTCATGCTAAAGAGCATATAGTCATCCACGATTCACAAGCAAGAATAGTGTGGACGCTTCTTGAGTACTAGTATTGTACGTTGTCACTTTTCCGTATTCATTCGTAGAAAATCTGTGATATAAGAAGATATTAGTGCGAGTTTTCCTTTCTGGGAAAGACTACGATGACAGTACGGTCGATGGATTTGTTTTGGATCCATTCTCCGCCCCGCCCAGTTGAGACCCGTGGGGAAGCCCAAGGTCCTCGAGAACCCCCCACACACGTATCCATTCGCAAAATCGCGTGAGGCCAAGCAAAAAGAGACCAAGACGACTCCGTTCACTTTGGAGCGATGAACTCGCGGTTCGGCGGCCTTTCACGCACGTCGCGGGATGGGAAGGAGACAATGGCATTTCCATACAGCATCCACGGAGATTATCTCGTTTCATAGTACAACGCAACGGGCTGTTTAACACGAAGATACTTCGGTAGTGAAACCCAACTGACAATTTATACCAGGTGTGTGTGTTTTTTAAATAAACAAACATAAATACATTTGTTGTCAAAAAAGCAATACAAAGTGCGTATGACCACGTGGAGGACAATAAACTAATTTACTCTCCGGGAACAAGCAGGGGACCATCCCACCAATTCCGATCAAGGGCCGTAAGGTAGAGATGGATTTAATATTTCAGCAAACTTCTAAGAAAAGAAGAAAAATATTTCGGTACATGTTATAATATGAATAGAAAACCAACAAATTTGTATTTAGTAAAATATAAAAAATTTATAGATATTTGGGTGCTGAATTTGTTATTCAACTTATTTTTATGTATACTTTTAATATGTCTTTTTTATCAGCCACCGAGCATTGTTCACTTACAGAGTAATAAATTATTATCATATCCATTACTATTTAGCAATGAGTACAGCAAGAGTAGCAAGAGCAATAGGGAAGATCTCATTGGATAATATTTCTGAACAAGCAAATTGGAATCCCAATTTACAAATGAGTTCTTTTATGGATATTACCAGACACTGGACAATGTTTACGAAGAAACAAATTACAAATTAGACGCAGGAGAAATCATCCTTGTTTAATAATAACTCTCATTCACCATTACGTGGTCACTTTAAGGTATAATCAACAAGACCACATATACACACACCCAATGAAGGTAACTGTGGAGAACTATGTTTATTCAAAATGACGGAACCCTTGAATAATAAAATATACAATTCTTCTGAAAAACCTAGCGTAAAATTCGAACATATCCTCTCCACGTCCGACTAACTTTAAAAATAAAGTTTATATACTTTTTTGTGAAACTTTTTTAAAAGAGTCGCTTTGAATTTTATTCGCTCTCACGCATTCAAGGTTATTAATTCTGATTAATTAATCCACAACGAGTATAAGCACCTTTCATACTTCGTCTGCATACATATTGAGAACCTTTAAAAAAAAGTGAATGAGAAAACAAAACATTCAAGGCCAACCAGTAGGATTTTTTGTGCTTCGAAAGCACAACTCGGCCACCCTGCCGCCGCCGGTCGCTACCCGAGATCCATCGTTGGCAAAATGTGACCACAATGCTTACCACACCTTTCAACGGTCCGCTACCTACATTTAAAATGCTAATAGTTGTGTTGGCAACGGGTACGATAGACTAATTAATTAGGTCATTCTCGCCATAACATTAACACCAAATACTTATCAAGAACTTTGTCTTTTGCCGTTATAATGAAAAATACCATTATTTTGGGGGGAAACATGTTATCGGTTTGCTCCTCTTTCGCCTAACCCGAACTCGTACATATAATAAATTACACTTCTGTAAATAAAATATAAAAAATATAAAAATAATTAACCATTTCGATTCAATGTTGAACGAAACAAATTTATCATGGTTTGTGGGAATGGGCACTATTACATCTCTTAATTCAGTGGCTCCATAAATAGACAGACTTCTTATATAAGGAGGTCAATAGACTATTGCAACAAATATGATTTTCTTTCGTAATAAAATTTCAACTGAAAAATCTCACATCATGTTTTCAAATTCTACATCAGGTTTATTTGGAGACTTATTTATATTTTATCTCCGAGATGCTTAATTCTGGAAATTAGTAGACAATACATCTGTTTTCTTCTAGTACTTGTGAAGAATCGTGAAGGTTACATGACAAGGTGAACAACTACACATCTTGCATTAGTGAGTGTTCATTTGGTAACATGTAACTGGTCTATAGAGGTCAGTTTGAGACATAAAATTATCTCACGTCAAAACCCATACTATATCCAAT
This sequence comes from Laupala kohalensis, assembly GCA_002313205.1. Taxonomy (NCBI): domain Eukaryota; kingdom Metazoa; phylum Arthropoda; class Insecta; order Orthoptera; family Trigonidiidae; genus Laupala; species Laupala kohalensis. The sequence goes on from NNCF01130483.1 coordinate 214,783, forward strand.
GAACACATACACTATCAAATTTTTAGAGTCTTTAGTATGAAGAAAGGAATTCATTTCTTTCAACCAGAAGTAGGTTACATGGCAGGCACATGTTCGAGTTCTCTCCTCGAAGGGTGCAGCTACGCAAATGTGTTTACTGATTGACAACGGAATCAAGATTATTTGTACCAATTAAAGAAAACCGAAAGGGAAACCAAAATAACCGAAAGGGGGGACAGACAGGTTCGTCTTCTTTATCTACGAAACGTGATTTAGACTAGAAACTAGAAAGCTTGACATCTCATTTTTATTTCTGACATATCTTAAGTTTTTACTTTAGTTTCACCAGTTTTCCACTCAGTTTACCTGAGATTTGACTTAGGTTACGGGGCATCAAGAAGTAACTGTTGACACGTTGTTAAGGGTTTTACTTTACAACTAAATGTAGAGATGGTTAAATAAATAAATAGGTGAATAAAATTTACTTGTTAGTTTGCTCATTGAGTATTAACGCCAGGTCTCTTTTCACTAGTAGAGCACCGAACAAATATACTTCATAAATGTAACATTCGTGTTTCCAAAACTTGCTACGGACATGAAAATTTATTCAGGTAGATAGGTCCCTATACTCCTGAACAACGTAATTCTAAGAGCAGTTATCACAGCAACCTGCAGCATCAAAATATAAAAGTTTCGGTTTTCGGAATTTCTAAAAGATCATATCACACAACAGCGTTGAATATGATAAATTAATTAGAATATCAAGTGTTAGTGTAACTTCGGAAAGTGACCATGTATGATATTTCCTTAGTTCACAAGATTTCAACAGAAACGACTACATGTTCAATAAAAGAGAGAGAGAGAGAGAAACAAACAAACAAATCGCCTCGATACTTAAATCTTCGTTTCACTAAAACCATATTCTCTGAGTGACATAAAAACAATAAAATAAGGTATCAAATCTTTGTCTTCATGTCGCAACATTTCCACAGGATAAACCGTTGCACAAACACACTGCAGCGCGGCAACATTATCATTCCATTGAACGAATCATTCGCAGTTTCGTTTTAGGAAAGGACAAGGAATGATCTCACTCTTCAACGATTTCTCAGACAGTAGAAAGTAGCTTCTACCCCCACTCCCCTTTCCTTATTGGAGGAGGCAACTGCCAACACGATGAAAAAGTTGATTATGTGCTGAACGACTTGTCCGATCGCGCACGATGTCGGTGACAATGAAAAAGATCGTGTATGTCATCTCATAGTATTTCTACAATGTATTGTATTGATAAAAGTAATACACATTCCGCTCAGGCGTATCACATTTATCAATAGACGAAGTTATTTAAATACAGCAAACTTATTTAAATCATAGCTGTAAAGAAAATTAATATTTTGTTAATAAGAAGGAAACATGTGTAATAAGATATGAGGTACATATATGATATAAGAAATTTTTCATCTCTCTTTTTAGCATTCTTAAGTACAATAATTAGGATACTAAAAACATTAGTTTGACATGAAGATTTTTAGACCTGAGGATTAATTACAATTCGAAATGGTTGGGAAATAAAAAATGTATGAAAGATATATGTAACAATGTATATACTATGAAAGAAAAATAAGCAATACATGTGTAAATTACATATAGTACCAGTAACAAAAAATGCACAAACTGCTCCTAACAAGCTTTACACAAACCCTATATTCAGGGAAACAACAATAGTTTATTTCCTATTAAGTTTTACATTGTATCTGCACGAAATACAGAGGACATTATCCGATTTAAGTAAAACTGCACGGTTGGTACTTTCGACTTAATTACAGTATACGAATACAAAAATACGATAAAAAATAGAGCACTAAAGCGCAGTGAATACAGTTGCGAAGAAAAGTTCAAGTTAACTTTTTGTAGTATTGGGTCCAAGATAACAAGTTTCAAATATTGTTTCTGCTACGTTTAAATGTATGCATAAGTGCGTTCTTTCGATATCTCGAGATCAAATGCATAGCATACAATACGAAAATAAAATTGTGGAGGAATGGAAGAAGCCCTATTTACTCCTATTATAATTCCTGTTTATTAAAAAATGATTAATCTAATAAATGAAATTAACTAAGTTTAATCCACATATTCAAAGCATAAATCAACAAATAATGGTATTTATAACCGGCAAGAAAAACCAGAAAGTTCCTAACCATAATGGAACACATTTTTGTATGACATATTATATGGAAAGGTTATTCACCCTTCGAGAGGATCATCTTTTTTTGTGTGCGCGCGTTCTGAAGACCATTCGTGTGGCAGGCGGACAGTGAGAATGACTTTGGTTGGACTAACCACATCTTTAAGGTCACTGAAGCTCAGAAGAGAGGACACGACTCGCTTCATCTCTTTCAGTCTTTATCCGTCAGAGACGGATGATCCGTCTGAAGGGCTAATATTACAACGGTCCCTTTCATGAAAGCAAGGGACTAGCCCGGGATAGTATCGTAAACATGTTCTGGAGCATACCAAAAATTTGTGTCAATATTGCATAGTCAAATTATTCGTTGTTCGTTCGTTAAAACACTGTAGAATCTTTTCTTTTAATTTTACGTACATAACGGTGAAAATTGTCTGAAAACCAAGAATATTGAGCGATTTTGGTACGTGGTTTTGGCTCCGAAAATTTCCCACCACACTCTTTCAAAATTTTCTTTGCTCATATCTTTTTAAAATGGAGGGAAGATTATATTCATTTTCCACAGTTACTTCCTACAAACTAAATTCATAATTCTACACTTCGTTTTCGAAATAAGTTCTTGGTTTATCAAGCGAGAATAAACTTCTGGCCCACAGCTTTTCGCTCAGCAATGATATCAATGAGAACACATTACAATTCAATATTTAAGTACATCCTTCATTTCAGAGGTTAACAAAGTTTAATTGAACTATAAATCAAGAAATAATTTTAAAATTCTTTAGACTTTATGTGCTTCGGAATCTGCCGTAAAATACATCAGAAATTATTTTAGTTGACGTTGAAGGCATTCCGGTTGACATTGACCATGGAAATGTGTTCGATGAATACCTGCAGCAGTGGAATAATTTTCCAACTTTCTAGAACTGGACACGCCCGCAGTTAACTAAAACTAAATTAATGCACCATAGAATAAAACTCAAAAGTAAAGGCTCAATATATTTCATTCATGTCCGTTGTGAGTTTAGTTCGAACGCAGTTGCACAGTAATGTGGAAATCCTCGAATTTAGTGAAGCGTGCAACACATGGGACATTAGGATTGCGGAACTGGGTTTCCGGACAGCTTCCCGCTATTTGCTCCTTCGTTTTCCCTCTTCCATCATCAACTAGAAACCCTACGAAACATGCATGATGATCGGTTTCATTCGAAATCAGAAAGTACTAATCAGTAACAAAGAGTAACATTTTTGTAACTAAATCATGAATTCACAACTTGTAAGATATTTCATATTTTATTTTGAATCATCTTAATTTTTCAAACTCACATAAAACATGAAAATTAAGTGTATAATAAGACAACTATTTTTATTTCCATATAATTTAACTAACGAAAATAATGAAAGTAAATTAAAGGTAATGCACATTTTAAATACAGACACAGATTTGTTCCCAATTTAAAAAGTTTTCAGTACAATATAGTTCCTTATCTTGCTGCATAACATAGCTCACAAATTAGTAATTACAATAACGAATGGATTATTTTTGTTAAAAAAATTAATTTAATGTTCAATTTGACAAGTCGTTTCAAATACGAGACAAAATTAAGAGATCTCTTTTTTCTTTTTTTTCCAAAGAGTACTTATTAGAAATGGTTACCATGATGTAAAAGAGTAAGTGAAATAAAACATGGGGCGAATCTTCGTTATTCAGAATCACAGTTTTTTTAAATATTTTCCAAAATGCTTATGGTGGACAAAATTTATTATAGTACTTATTAAAGGAAATAAACTGATTTGTATCATTGCTTCCAGGTTTATAAAATTATGTCTGTGTCCTACCTCATCTTCAGACAATCCCTTTCTCGTTCTGGGATGTACAGAATCTTCCAGAACTCCACATTGGAGGGATGATGGAGCACATTAAGTGGAACAAAAAATAATCAAGATAAGTATGTTCGGAAATGTCTCCGGAAGGAAATATATTGAGACAAAGATAGAGTAAGAACACAAGACAAAAAGGCGTGTATAGCGCTTTATTCGTGGAATAAAGAAAGTGTTATAGGTATTGAAAGTTCAACAACAAATTTCAACAGATGTTCAAAGCTCTGCCCATTAATAGCGGTGCACCAACATCGCATGGATTGGCGAGTATGTTCTACCTGCAGTCTCGCGAACCTTCGTGACATCGGAGAGGCATGCATCGCAGCCAATGGACGGAAATTAAAACCACTGTTGTAGTTTGTTGTTGTTGTTGTTGTTGTTTAACTTTGAACCTATATTACGTTCTCATTTCCCCAAATAAAGCGCTTTAAACTCCTCTCTGTTTTGTACTCTAACTCTTTGTCTCATTTGTCTTCAGGAGACATTTCGGGACATACTTATCTTTTTTTTTTCTTATTAGTATCATCCCTCCAATTTTTACGAGGAGTTCTGGGACATTCTGTATATCCCGGAACAAGAAAGATATTTCCAAAGATGTGGTAAAAAGGTGAAACAATTTTATAAGCCTGGAAGCAATGATACAAATTACAGGATATATCTATTAAAAAGGCACTTATTATTATTAAAAAGAGTACTACAATAAATTGTTTTGCCATGCCAGTAGCATTTGGAATATATTTTTTTTTTAAATTGTGGTTCTGAATTACAAAGATTCGCATCATTTTTTATTTGACTTCATTCTTCGACATTATTTTAATCATTTCTAATATGTAGGACTCGTCGATAAAAAATTCGAGATATCTTAATTTTATATTGTAGCGACTTGTCAAATTAAACATTAAACATTTTACATCGAGTTCTGGTACATTATATATCCGGGAGTTGTAAGTTCCGGGAAATCGTTTATGCCATCCAGAGCATAGGCTTCAGTCCACGATCATAACCTACTGCGGCTTTGGACCCAGGAGGTGACATTGACAGAATGTCTCATCTATTTCGATCGTATATCATGGTTCGTGCTATATTCCCCACTTTCTTAATGCAATTTCTTTGATGATCTTTCTCCAGACAAATGGTACATAAAACGAGGTAGAAACAATCAGTAAATTTGTTTTGCCTCTTTCTTATAACAAGTGCTCATTACGAGAGTGCTCACTTTCTACTTTTGTGTAAGGATGAAATTTTAAAACAAAAACTTTGAATCTGATACTGAAATAAATTCGATGGCTGAAAGTCTTTACACGAAGAACTCTCTTCGAGTTCAAGAAATTAATGGATAGTACACCAAAATTATAAACTTTTGTGATTAGCGAAAAAAAAAAAAGATTTTGACAATCACAGCAATCAGTAAGTAAAATACGAGCAAACAAATAGTTGACGGACAATGGTATTCCAAATATAATCTTTTCTGGTCTAGAAGCCACTCAAATGTACATTTCCGACAAAATTTACTTGAACAATGAGTTAGAAGAAGAAAAGGCAGGGAAATTTTACTCGCTCTTATTGATATGCTATACAAAGACTCAAAATAACTTAAATAATTCTTTAAAGTACTGATAAACGTTTTTAAATAAATATAATATTTTTATGTTTCATATGGTACTATTTTATGATCACAGCGTGATTCAAATAAATAAATAAACTTTATTATCAAGAAAGCATTTGCAAACTACGTATGACAACGTGGGAGATAATATACTGAACAATAGTATATTGTTCTTTGTGGTCGACGGAGAGGTGTGTCCTTTCTTGAACTTCCGTATCTAGGATGCGGGTTTGTGAATATATTTGCCCGCACTAAATATATTTCATTATAAGGTTAAGCAAGAATGCGAAACTTGCAACAATTATGATTTGCAATTATTACAAAAATCAGTAATTTTCGAGAATTTGATGGACGTAGTGTGCAGACCGCGAAAGGTGAAACGAATGGCGCAATGAAAGAATCCCTGCGTTCAGAGCAGGAGGTCCCGGGTTCGAATTTCCACTCTGGAACAGGAAAATGGTGAAACCTAAAAATTAATTTCCTTAACATCACAAGATCCAAAGAAATCTCATGAAATTTTATCACGAGCAAAAGAAAACCCGTTGGTCGTTATTAAACTGAAAAAATAAAAATCAGTATTTGCAAACAATAGACTTCTGCAAACTTCTAACGGTTGTGTACATTAATTCTGTAGCCCCATCTTTACCCAGGCTTTTCTCCGGTTTTCCTTCGGGTAGAGGCAGATTTTTTACACAGCTTCTCTAGGTTTTTGTCTAGGGGCGAGTTTATTGAAACAAGAAATCGTGAATTTAGTGTTATTTCAATTCTTATGATTTATAAACATTATACTCAGAATAATCTAAAGTTCAATAATAAATCGTACATGTAAAATAATTTTATTGTGTTAAATTACAAACATGTTGATATTCTATTACTATTATACTCGTAGCTAACTTTTTATCTTATCTTGGAATTTTTGCTGAAATTTTTCAATCCGCCTCTGCTTTAGGACCCTTGATCGGAATTGATGGGATGGTCCCTTGCTTGCTTGCAGAGAGTAATTTAGTTTATTGTCCTCCACGTGGTCATACGCAGTTTGTAACCGCTTTTTTGACAATAAATTTATTTATATATTTATTTATATAATAGACGTGAGTGTAGTTTTTAGAGAGTATAATATAACCGTTTCGGACACAAACGGAATACGAGATAAACAAAACAATTTTCACTCCATATCCAATAAGAATAGAATTTAAGTTTTTTTTTTCATTTTGATAACGCTCAACAATTAATTCGCTCGCAATGTATTAATTTATATTCTATATTCATGTCAATTCCCTCAAATTTAAAATATTTAATAAGCGACCATAATATGCGTCGATTACGTGGGTTTGTTTATGTGGATTTTGGTCCTCCTAAAACTCCTGTAATAGTTACGATTTTGCTATTCGCAAAACGATTTTGCGGAGCGTGCGATAATACAAGGTTCTGTTATCTATCCTTGTTTGGGGTCTATTTACATGATAAGTATTTTAAAATTGTGTGTATTATTCTGATGAATAGAGCACTTGATACAATACACACGAGAAAAAATAGCTACATGTTCGTCAAGAAGCCCTGCAATGTCATAAACGGATGAAGATTAACTTTGTAGTCACATATGACAAGTCTCTACATTTCTAAGTTATTTCCTCCGCAGTTTGTATTTCCATCTCTCTCTCTAGTGACGATCAAATATATCCCCTCATTGTAGGATAAAACATGTTACAATTGTGAGTTTTAATTCACGAATCACGCTTCAACTGACATTGTGCATTCAATTTTAGGTACGCATTTATTTAACAATAAATAATTAGTTAAACAAAAATCTAAAAATTTAAATTTATAGGGAAAATGGAACGGCTTCTTTGAGAAGGGCCATTTGAGCAAATAATCGAGCGCAGAAAACACGTCGCACGCCCTAAAGTAGGCCGCCCGCGTGACACACTACACGAACGAGTAAGCAGAGCAGCGAAGCAGCACTTCGAGAATAGTTCGACACAAGTATATTAGATGCAAAACTCCCCTGACTTATAACAGAGATTAAAATTCACTTAATCGGATATGTCGTAGTAACTGAGCGTATGATTAAAAAAAAAAAGATTTGGTCAGATTAGAGATTATCTGCTTCTAGGAATACTACCCAATTTTTTAAGAAGCGGATGTGTTCAACGTTCTAAGAAGAGATTTTCTATTCAAATGAAGAATGAGGAACTAATTTCAGTTTAACGTACGTAAAATAAAGTATTTGGGAAATTAATGAGGAAAATATTATTTACTCGCTTTGATACAGCCGAAATGTTGTAACATCGAACACTAATTAATGAGAAGTAAAATTTTCAATGATAGCTCATGGAGTTAATAACTTTTCCTGTTTCCTTTATTTGGTATTTGGAAAAAATATTCGTCTAAGGTATTTTTCGATGTACGATGTAGCCCAGCTTTTTCTACTTCCTAGTGTTAAGCGGGATAAAAGTCTGCCTTCAAAAGTGCTGTCAATAAATTATTTTACACCCCACTACGAGATTAGTCTCTAAATTTCATGGACCAATGACCTGCGTCAAGTGTCCGTACCATCGACCCCAGGGAAGTTGTCTTCCACTACTTGTTGTTGGTCTATTTCTTCAATTGGAACAGAATGTAGGTGAGCGCCTCCCCCAAGTAATCGTGGCAAGAGTTTTGTCAAAAATTTGTATGAATAAAATAAGATTTTTCTGAATACTGTGCGGTTTTCTCGAGTAAATATTCACTATCAAAAACAAGAAAAGAAATTAACTTACGGAATGAGAACACCCTCGTGAAGAACATTATTTTCACCAAATGATCCGCCTGTATCGGCAAAAATCGTTCGGAGCACATTGAGCACAAACACAAGAAAGAACACGAATCTTGCGATGGGAAATCCCATCGTGCGTCAACACAGAGCTCGCGAGTCGCGAACTCCGAACTCTTGGCACACCTGGCGCCTCGAAGGCTCGGCGCCACGCGACTGGCAGAGGAACTGCGGCCGCAAGGGGCGGGTCGGGAGCCGACGAGAGCGAAATCCAACTTTGGCCGCAACAGCGCAGCCAACCTACTTGCATGAGCGCAGCAAGCGCGAGACTACAACGCATGCGCATTTAGTCCATGGCACGTGGCTTTCCAAATGAAAAACAATGAACACGCGGGCAAGCTCACGTTCGAAAAATGCTCCTGAACCCTGTTCATGTGCAGCATATGCTAAAAATCTATGTATCAATGTTATAAAAAAATATTTCTGATTGAAGTAGTCTCTGGTATAATGGTCCGAGTAGAAAAGGGTCCGAGAGTTTTTCATTTCTGTACGTTGGGCGAGCCGCTTTTACTACCATGCGCCGAACAGCTGATCCTGTGAGAAGGGTTGTAAACAAGGACTGACCTTAACAAGAATTGTAACAGAAAAACTCCGTAGTCGTTTGAGCAAGAAATTTAGTCCATGACCACTTGCAAGTGAACTTTTTGCGGACAAGTATTGATTAATTCTATACAGTGTTAGTGATTTGATTTCACGTCCGTGATTTTATTTAATCTTTCAATAATTTTTGTATACATTTTATGAGATATCTTTAGAGGTCGCAAACTATATACACAACTGAAATCATTATGTACAGCATTGTAAGTATGTTACACATTTATTCTATGTCGTGTCATTGACAATGACACACCGCGGGGAGTCTAAAAATAGAGTAGCATCTGAGCATCAAACGAGTTTGTTTTCACTACTTATGTACTAGTCGCTGACACTAAAATAAGGCTGCATATGTTTATCATTAGTTAAAAATTATTAGTTAATGTTTTGACGTGAAAATTTACACAAAACTTTTAAATAATGCATCTAATTTTAGTATTAAATTAAACATATGATAATTTTACTCTTTAATACTATAAACTTTTTCCCTTAGTATAAAATACATACATAAAAATAACATAAATTAGTTTGTAATTAAATAGCCAATCTTTCTCCCTTCATTTGAAGGGAGAAATTTTTCAATAAATTTATGAATACATATCTCACACATAGGAAGTTGAAGACTAAAATATTTCTGTTTTTAGTGTGCCTTTTTGTATATATTTGCCATAAGAATATTTTACTCATTTTTGTGTTGTTTGACTTCCATAGAAATTTTCATCAATATAACTTAACTACTGGAATAACATCATAAAATAAATGGCCCTTCAAGATGAAAGTGGGAATGGTTCTTCTCGGTAAGATGATTTGATTGTGTTTTTGTGTTGTCATTGTCTATCAATTACACATTAAAATTAAATTTTACATTTCTTGGTTTTATTTATTTACTGCCTTAATTGAGTTAATAAGTTTTTAATAAAGTATCCACTCTCTAATACAAATTATTAAATTAATTCAACTAAAGATAACAATTCTTTTTTTTCTTCTTCTAGGAGACCACGTATACGTCAAAGTAGCATAATTGAAGTTGAAAGTGATTACAATCTTAAAACATCGAATTATGAAGATACCATTAGACAACTGGATATTTATTATGGAATAGGTATATTGCATTTTGTCATTTTTTGAGTGATGTTTTATTTTATAACATTATCCTACAAAACATCATGATTGTATTATTATTATTATTATTTTCCAATTGTTCCTTTTAATAGTTTGAGTTTTTTCCTAGAATATTTCTTAATTCTAGGTAATATTAAGTAAAATAAATATTGTAGATTCTTTGTGAAGTTTATTGTACATCTCTTGTAGTACTTTTAATAATAATTGATTAAGAAACAAAATCACTTCAATGCATTCTTATTATATTGTTTCTTAATACTTATTATAATTAATGGCTCTAATGACATTGATTTGGTGAGCTCTAAAGCACTAAGAAACAAAAAACCAAAACAAAAAACTTATTATAATTGTATTTTTTATGTAACTCAGTCTTGGCACAGTAGAGGACATTATTCTCTGTAGCCCCATTTCATTTGGGGGTTTTTCCAGTTTTTCTTTGCGCTCTTTGATCAAAATTGATGGAATATTCCCTTGCTCACACAGGTGAGATTATTGGTCATATGCAGTGCTTATCTGGTCTTTCTAATTTGTGATTAATTCATATATAAAATTATCCTAAATGCAGAAATTTAAACTACTTATTTTAGTTTTTGTTTGTTTTATTTCTCATTACAAAGTGTTTAAATATTATCAAAAAAATTTCAGTATTTTCATGCTCCCCAAGAAAATGTGACATTTCAATTCATTTGTACGATTTGCTTCATTGATTTTTCTATTTATTGAAATATATTAATCAGATTTATTGTATAAATCAAATATTAAAATTCATTAATATTAAAGTTATAAAGAATATTAATATTTGCAAGTTTTTGTTCTTTAATTGATTTTTTTGCACATGAATTAATGAAACTCAACTATATTTTGTTCAATGTAAGTTTGTATTTTTGCAGTGAAAAGACAAATTCTACGTTATCAAAGTCCAATCACTGGACTATTTCCGGTCATATCAATTGAACCAGAAGTTGCTAGTGTTCGAGATAGCATATATTGTGCCACTGCAATATGGAGTCTGTATCAAGCATACAGGTTAGTATTGTGTTATACGAGTATGTTGGCATTATTCTTATGAAAATATTTTCATGTACGTATTTCTTCCGTGTACCCACATTTATCACAAAATATTTTCATGTTTTCTTTAAAAATAGGAGAATAGATGACGATAGGGGAAAATCCCATGAATTGGGACAGTCTTCAGTGAAATGTATGAGAGGAATCTTAGAATGTTGGATCAGAGAAGCTTCATGTGTTGAACTCTTCAAGATGCAACAGTGTGATCGTCATGCTCTACATTGTAAGTTTCATCTTCAGACCGGAGATGAAGTGTATTCACATGAAGAATATCATCATTTACAGGTCAGACAATGATGTACATTTTACCTAAATTAAAAAAATTTCAGTATTATTTTATTGAACCATTGAGAGTTGAATGACCATTTACTTTAGATTTTTGTTTTTAATGTTACTTGTTGGAATGGTAATTTGAATTTCTGTTTTAGATTGATGTGGTATCCCTTTATCTTTTGATGATGGTGCAGATGATAACATCAGGCTTACAAATTGTATACACACAAGATGAAGTTGCTTTTGTACAAAATCTAGTATATTATGTTGAACGTGCATATCGAACCCCTGATTATGGACACTGGGAAAGAGGCAGTAAGCACAATGATGGCACTCCGGAAATTCATGCCAGGTTAGTTGTGATGTATTTTAATTAAATCACTGTTAATGGCTTGGTATTAGTTTTAATAGTGAAAATAAATTTTCTAGCTCTATTGGAATGGCAAAGGCAGCATTAGAAGCAATCAATGGATGTAATCTCTTTGGAGAAAAAGGTGCTTCATGGTCTGTCATATATGTGGATATTGATGCTCATAATCGTAATCGTAGTATATTTGAAACACTGCTCCCTAGAGAATCAAGTTCAAAGGTAGAGGTTTCAGTTATGTGTTGAAGTTTTTTTGTGTATCTCTTTGAAATATATTATTTTGATGTTTGTGTTCTTTTAGAATGTAGATGCTGCATTGCTTCCCACACTGTCCTTCCCAGCATTTGCCACTCACGATGACGTCTTATATAGCGATACAAAAAATAATGTTATTCACAGATTACGTGGTCAGTATGGCTTTAAAAGATTTGTTCGAGATGGCTATAAATGTGTGTTGGAAGACTCTAATAGAAGATTTTACAGAAATGGAGAGATAAAGGTGTCCTTTAAGAAATAAGTTATTAATTTTATTTACTAATTTTAAAAGTTAGTAACCCCCACTAATTACAAATTAACAGTACTTGTTTCAGGGGATATATTTTCTCTTCAACTAATCCTAATTATAATCATGTTCTTTGTAATTAGTTGGGTATATGCTAGCCATTTTGTAGATAACTTTATGAAGAAACTTCAGAAGTTTCTTTTTGGTAGTATTCATCTTATGTATTGTTTTCATTTCTATAATTATTTGTATTTACTTAATTAAAGTTTTTGTTTGATTATAATCAAAATGTTGTTTATTATTAAAGCTTGATGATTCTGTCAGTGAGAATGATAAGTTTCACCATCTCGGTAACTTTGATGATTTAAATCCTTATTTATTATTTTCCAAAATAAAACAATTATTTGGTATGTTTGTAACATTCATGATTTTTTTTTTCTTTTAGGAGTTTGAAAATATAGAATGTGAGTGGCCATTGTTCTTCATTTTCATGATTATAGATGGAGTTTTTAAATCTATGCCTGATCAAGTAACCAAATATCAGAATCTTCTGAAAACTAAAATAAAGCATGATGAATGTGGAGGTGAGTGATACTAGTATGAGTCTTATCATTTACTTGTGTGCACTCAATTACATTTAAATATTTGATGTATAATACTATAACTTCAGTTTAGTTTTCTTTATTTTATTGTGAGTGATTGATAGCCAACATAATTTAAAAGTAAAAGCATAGAATTTTGTTCTTTCAAAGAATTCTTGTAATATCTATTGCCTTCAGAATATAATGTGTAACATATCAAGTGAAATTGTTCTTTGATATTCTTATCACATTTATTGCTGAGCCAAAATTTTTCAGTCACTTTATTGATCATATATGATTTAGTAGCTGTAATAGAACTAATATGATCAACAAAGTATATTAATTAATTAGATCTTTTTCAGCAATATGTTCAATTCAATTTATCCTGTTACCTCTTCGAATAGCATATGAGTGAAATTGACATTACCTAGACATTTTTGGCATTTTCAATATCATTTATCTATCTCATGATTTATGGATTAAATATGAAATTCAAATTGAAAGAATTTATTAACTAAAATATTTGATTTGTTGTCTTGAAGTTGGCATTTTATTTCCTACCTATTAATTTGTTAAAGAACTGAGATATCTTAATATAACTGAGATATCTTAGTTTGTAGTCCTCCACGTGGTCATACACCGTTTGTACTGTTTTTTGACAATAAAATTTATTTATTTATAATAAACAACGAATCTTGGGTTCACACTGAGTAAGTTTTAAGGTGATTCAAGCAAACATTGTGAACGATTCCTTTTAATGTATACTTTTCAGTCAAATTATGCCAAAAGAGGTGTTCTTTAATCCAAACTTCTTTTACATATTTGTGACTCTTGGTGGATGAATTATCTTTTCTATTATATTATTTTCCTTTAAAATTTAAATTCAACTCTAAATTCAAATTTGTTGATTCATATTATTCATGACCTGAAGTGTTATGAGTTCTTAAAGAGATATATGTGAATATTCTTTTCTTAAGTGAATAGAATTGTTAAAATATTTGGCCTTGACATTCAGAATTTTTTTTAGATTTTTCTTTTGATTTGGGAAATTTACTTGTGGTGCCCCAGAAGTTGAACATAATGGGGTTTAATGATTTGGTGTAATATAAAATTTTCACTGTATAGTTTGTATTTAGATGATTTAAAAGAATATTTTTCTGAGCAGATCCTGTGATCCCTATGTACTTTTATGTGCCTACTGAAAGTATTGAGGCTGAACGCAATGATCCTGGGAGCCAGCTACGTGTTCCGAGTAGTGTTGGGAATGGAGCAAGTGGGGCTGGAACATTTCTGTGGAATCAAGCTGTGTTTGTAATTGCTCAACTCCTTACAGCTGAACTACTACATGTTAATGAACTTGACCCTATAAGACGCTATCTTCCTTCTTACAATCGACCACGAAGAGCTGGACGTTACTCAGCTTTCCAGGTATGAAAGGTTTTTTTATTAGTTCCTAGTTCTTTTTCTCTGTAAATATGTACATTTAAGGTTTTATTGAATGTGTTGATATCTTTGTGTTATGATTAATAAGTGAAGCATTCATGTGAAATGAGATGTAACTTGAGGATCTAGATTGTTTTGAGTGGATACAGACATTTTAAAAACTCTAGCTTCAAAGAAGATACAATTCTCTATGTGAAATGTGTTTCATTTTTGTGTATAATTACACATATTTATTTGTTTCATGGTGCGGAACCTAGGCTAAACCCATTGTAAGTACTGTGAAATAAATTTTAATTTTCTTTGCCCTCTTGTTATTTGCAGAAACCATTTCCATGGAGTAGCTTGTGTATGTTATTTTAGTTTTTTATTCGCTGTAGTCTCTTTTTCTAAATCTTTATTGCTTATAAATGTCATTGTTATATATTTCTAACTATAGCTGCATGTATGTCTTGCAAGAAGTGTCTCAGCTCTCATGCACATTCATTCCTCCATTACAATTCTTTCCTGTATTTCAGAATATGATGGATGTCCTGAGAATATTGTTTTCTGGCATTTTTATATAATAAATTATTTTGAATTGCACATTCTATGTTATGCTGTCCAAGCTTAAACTTCTAAAATGGGATCTGAATATTTTTTATTCTACACTCTAGTATCATTGTGATCATCTTGCAGTGACTGAAATTGACGGTGAATGAAGTTGTAAAATGAAAGAAAGAAATATTCCCTTTTTTATCTGATCAATTTTCTATGGGAATTTAAGTTTTGAGCCAATGCTCTGGGAGGTACACAACCTTCATTGCCATCTATATATACTTGTCGTGCTTCAGTTCATTGAGTTAATACAACAAAGTCCCAGTGTGTGTACCTGCCCTACAACCTTTATTTTCTGTTAAGAATTGTTGATATAATTATTTCTTCCTCAAGAATAACTGCTTGAAGTATTTGGGAGCTATTTCATCCCAAGAGTTGTAGAAACAAATTGTGTGTATATGTGGAAGATAAGACCTGTAGAATAATTCAATTTATTTGTTATTTTGGTTGAATTGTCTTGTTCTTGTGTTATTACAATAAATTGAATAGGTTTCTTTGATTCTGAGGGACTTTTCCAAGTGGATAATTCAGTATGTAAAGTTACAGAAACACAATTGTGAAAAATTTAATAAAATGTGGGGGAAAAAAATAATAGAATTATGAACTTTGAATCCAAGCAATGATGGATAAACATAAGACTATTTACATCTTGTTATGAATTAAATGTTAATACAGAAAAGAGGAGAAACATTATCTGAATATGAAATAATATTATGTCCTTACCTGTCATCTTAATACGATAAAATCTGAACAATTATTTACATTAATTTTATCTTCATGTAACTAGAAGAATTGCATTGTTAAATCTTGAGTTAACTACTTTTGAGAGGTTCTCCTTGTCAGGAATAATAATAGTTACAAAATTAATACACCCAAAAGCTCAGGATTCACAAATGTCAATTGCCTGGTTAACTTTGAAGATATTGTCAATCTTATTTTTAAATATATATATTTAATAAATTAAAGTATAAATGTTGGTGTGGAAAATACATTGCATTAAATTAAATTTGGTACTGCAAAATTTAATATTACCTTTTACTTTTTGTCATTTGATAAAAGAATTCTGAGAAGCACATCTCATAATAATCATAATAAATTATGTACTCATTTGAATAAATGATTGCCACAAATATCAATGCAAATAGATGAACACCAATTTGTATTCTTTAAAGTTATCATTTCTTTATTGCTTTGCATGATTATTTTCCTGTATTTAGTTATTAATACTATGCTTAATTCTTCTGTAATAATTTTTTCTAAGTTATTCATTGCTACAGATTGAGAAGTTTGTTTTCTCGTAGGGTACAGCCACTGACCTGGTCGTTCAAACAGTTCTCATAGCAGAGTCAATGCGTTTACAAGCCATGATGGCAACATATGGTATCCAGACGCAAACACCCCATGAAGTGGAGCCTGTACAAATATGGTCTTCCCGTCAAATGGTATCAGTATTTGAGCAGCTTGGAGTTAATAAAAAATTAGGACTAAAAGGAAGACCAGTGCGTCCCATTGGTGCTTTGGGTACTAGTAAGGTTTGTATCTATTTAATTTATTTTATTAAAATGAATCAATGTTATCAATGATGATAGAAAATGGGACAATCTGGAGGAAAAACGTAATGAAAAATGGTTCTGTGAAATGAAGAAACCTATACATTTTATATACTTATATGTTAGAGGTGGGTTTGTTTTGTGCTTCTCTTCATATTGTGTATAAATGGCTACTAATTGGCCAGTCATGAAATCATGAGAATATTGGAAATGATTGCAAATTTAGTGTTATTATTTCAGAAGAACAAAAAATACTTTCTTATTCTTAATTTTCTAAATTTTATTATATAAAATTTTCTCTTTTATTGTAGGTCTATCGAGTTTGTGGTTTGACAGTCTTGTGCTATCCTCTGATATTTGAAGTATCAGAATTCTACTTGTATAGAGATATGGCTCTGTTGATTGATGATATCAAGACAGAATTGCAGTTTGTGGGACGATATTGGCGTTTATCAGGAAGACCGACAATGTGCCTTCTCATTCGTGAAGAGCACATGAGGTAATTGGGTAATGAGGTTACTAACCTGTGAAATTATCCTCATGATGGTTCCCAGGGAGAGTATATTGTGCAACCAAAGAAAGGTGTTTAGACATTTAGTTTACAAACCATGCAGAGACTTAATGTAACATTCCCCATCTGGTACCCATAAAAACATTTATCAGATCCGATGGCGAGAAGAGAATCTATCATAATCTTGATCTGAATTGATGGAATGATCTGTTGCTTGCTTTTGGAGAGTAAATTATTTTATTGTTCTCCATGTGGTCATAAATAGTTTGTAACTGCTTTTTTTTTTACAATAAACTTATTTATTATTATACTTTATAGTGTTTCTAATTTTACAGCAACCGACATTTTCATAACAAATTCTGCAATTATGTGCAAGTTATCATGAATGTAGTGTGTAGGCACTATATCATACAGCAGTTACCTTTAGTGTGAACCTTTGCCCAATAAAGACCTGTGACTTGGTTTGAGTGGAAGGAAATATGTGTAACAAAAATATTTGGTCCTATTTATTTGAAATATTGATGTTTTCATATATTTGACACAAAAAAAGACATGTATCATGTTTATTTCCTGTGTAGAAAAAAAACTGGATTCAGGAAAATTTTCATTGTTTTTGCCTTTAATCCCTAATCTTTGTGAAGAAACAGCTTATTGATCAACTAATTGTACATGAAAATTCTGACACATTGATTTAAACCAAATGGACTTCTCGCTTCTGCTGATGTTGAATTGGCAAAGTGGTTCCATGTATATTGTTGTATATTCGTGTAGCTACACCACACAAGGAATCACATGTACTGGTGCATATTACAAGAAAGTCTTAAGGAAATTGCTTTACATCACTATTAAAATTATTACAAATTTGAGAATCACCAATAAAAAGTTTGGAAAACTAATTTTCTTAAATATAAATGTTTTGAGTTAAGATATCTTTAAATGAACACCCTCACTAAACATTTTAGACATAGATATATAAATGGAGTGAATAAGTAGCAAGTAGAAGTGCAAATCGATCTATGCCAAATTAATGTTACAGGGACCCTCAGTTTAAAGAAATGCTTGATTTATTGGCTATGCTCAAGAAAGGTTATTGTGACGGTCTGAAGGTGCGAGTTGGGCGATTACAAAATCTTATCTCTTCATCATGCATAGGCAAGTAATTAAGTGATTACAATAACTTGGTATTCTGAATATCAAATTTTCACTTTATAATTCAAAATTTATACAGAGCACTTAGACTTCATGAACACAGTGGATACCAGTGATCTGGATCTTGCTCAGTTTCAACAACTGGAGCATGAGTATATAGGATATCAGAGTCTCACAGATGTCCCTAAGACATTAGCATACTCAGAAGCTATGCAAGATTTTTCAGTAAGTTTCACTTTTATTTATTTGTTGTGAGATGAAGTCCTCCATATTCCATTTGTTGTGATTTCCAGCATTTGGCTGGTAAGCCAACATATGAAATACTTGAAGCTCTTCGTAGTACAGAAGGTTTACATGCCCGCAGTCAATTATTTGGTTTGCTCCTGAAGAAGGAAGGATCCACCTTTGAATTCAGTGATATGACAGGTAATAACTAATTATGTAACATGTAATATTCTTGTTGATTTTCACCTTTTATTAATTTCACTTTAAAATTTATTCTTGTTGGTATATGTGACTTATTTTAATTGTAATTTAACACTAAACTTTTTTTACACCGAATTTAACACTGAATATTCTCTTTTAATAGATTTTTTTTCTTAAAAAAAAACATGATTTTTTTTGTGCCCTATCAAGTAAAATATTCAGACTTTTCATTGTCTTTTGAATGTTGTTTTTTGACATGTCAGTTACTTAAATGATACTACTGTATCTTTAATTACTTTATTTTCATAGAGTACAGAATGTCTTCTGTGTAGGGCATTTTAAACTAATGATTGAATTATTATTTTCCATCAAAACATTTATATCAACTTTGTGTGTTAGCCACACATTCAAAATTCAATAGATCGATTATTAATGTCAATTCTGATTTACTGTAAATACTCCCTCATTCCAAAACACATGGGTAGGAGTAAGTAAAGTTAACTGCCTAAACCTTGTTGTATTAAATTATAGCATGAAATAAAATAAGTGAATAAATAAGAGTTCTAGGAAGATGAAAGTCTGAAATCAAATTATTTAATGATCTTTTTCTTTTTCTTTTGCTTCATAGTGGAGGATCATCTTCGTAACCTATATACGAGAGCAGGGAGCCTAAGAAGTTGGGCAGCCGTTCGTTATTGCAGCTCTTTACTTCATCATACTGTTGATTCAATTTCACCTTTTATTACTACTGTCCTTGTTAGTGGCAAACAGGTGTGGAACATTTCTTTTTGATATTTGCATTCATATATTCCCAAAGGATCCATAATACATTTTGGTCACCAACTTCTTTTAGCTTACTGTTGGAGTTGTAGGTCAGCAAGAGACAGTTTTTGATAAGCCCATGACTCCAGCTGAGATTCGCACAGTTATGTATGACACAATCCAGCCTTTTGATGTAATTGGAGCAGTTTTGCAGCAAGAAATTGTCCTCTACTGTGGTCGTCTTATTGCCACGAGACCAGATATGTTTCAAGGCATCTTGAAAATTCGAGTTGGGTAAGAGCATATCCTACTATCTTCATTATTTTAACACACATTAAATACATATTGGTCTCCCCCTTGTTTATTTTTGTAAGATGGCACAGCCATCTATTTGGTCTTCCTGTGGGCTGTGGAAGTACCATTCAAACCATGTTACAATGTCTATTTCAATACATGATTGCTTAAGTTCAGTAGCTCAACGTACTGTACCTGACAAAATGGCAGTTGTTCAATTATCAGAAAACTTTTTCTGATAACATTAAAGTTTCATCATATCCCAAACATAATATTTGGTCTTTGTTCAACAAAATTACATTTAGTCAATTTTTAAATGCTAGAATATTGGCTAAAACCATGTCCTTAGCTCTCAGTTATTATTTCTGTCTACCAATCTTCTATGACTTTCAATGATTGACATTTTGGCTGTATCAAAGTTTCAAGTTACTAAGAAATTATATTTAAACATCCTAATTGCACCAAATAATTTTTAAATGTTTTATCATATTTAATTTTGTTAGATTAATGAAACTGATTTTTTTTAGTGTAAATAATTGAACAAACATACAGCAGCATGCCATGAAAGTGTTATAAAAATATTAAGTAAAAAAAAAATTTCTAATGTTTCTTTTCATCTCCTCATAACTTGTATTTTGTGCATTTACATTTTTAGGGTTCAATGAAATGCATACATATTATGATATGCTTAACTATGTTTTAATATTAATAATGTTACTAAATAAATCCTAATTAATATTGTGTGTTTAATTCACTTTCTACATTACATGTGATTTTCTATTTTGGAATTATGGAACAGTTGGGTGCTGGAAGCTATGAAGCACTATTTGCAACTGAAAGACAAGTCATCAAAACCTATAGAACATCATAGTCCTTTTGAAGTGAGGACACTTCTTTATAAAGTGTTGTCCTTGAGAGAATGGGCAACTAAAGAAAAGTAAGTGTAATGGTGAATCAAATATTCTTATTAACTATTTTCTTCAGGAATTCTCCTGTGAAAAGTAACACAGTAATAAAATGTTTACCTGTCATGTATGCTTTAAAAGATGTTTGCCTTACCTTCAGCCAATTTTGACTTGACTCATATTGTATATAATATTTGGCAACGTATGGATGAAATTCCAAAAAAATTCTAGTGTGTTCAACTTCAAAGTTCAAGGCTGAAGGAAATAGTTTTGGCATGCAAAATATGAATTACAAGATAAAGCAAAACATTTCAGACAAGTCCAAGAATGGTTTGAATATGTCCTAAAACAATATTCTAAAAAAATACTAGACATTTAATTCAAAATAGTTTTGGACTTGTCTGAATTATTTTGCCTCATCTTGTAATTCACATTAGGTATGCCAAAACTATTCTGTGTGCTAATGATAATTTTGTTTTGTTTATATTTAATATTTCAATTGTCTGTTCAATTTTATTTTATTTTGTGAGGATTCTGAGAAAGTTATTTCATTTATTATCTCTGAGGGTTCTTTTGTGGAGTAATGCATGATAGATCAATTTCATGAATTGCATATGATCCTTTCTGAATTTCTAAGGGGTAATTTCCTTTCTGGATTTCCTAAGGGGTAATCCTTTCTGAATTTCCACTGCCATAGTGCCACCTGTTCTTTTTACCTCCATTCCTTTTGCAGCATGTATACTGCTGAAAAATTTGCAATCCTTGAGGCGCTGAAGTTCATTCGGCTATCTTCAATATGGCGTGTGGTTCTCTGCAGTGACTCTATTAGTGCTCTGTGGTCAGTGTCTTCACTGTACACTTCTGACACTCTTACGCTGACAATTCAGAATCTAATAAGCCATCTAGTATTTTGAAATAGTCCTTTGTTGGGTTCCTGGGCACATGGGTTTTCTGGGTAATGAAGAAGCTGATGAGGCAGCAAAGTGGAGAACACAGAGGGCAGTCCTTGACCTTTCATCTGTTCCTACGTCAGATTCAAAGGTTGCCATTAGATTGTCTCTTCTTGGGACATGGCAAGCCAAATGGCGAACTTGTGCCTTCAAGCTGAGGAAGGTAAAAGACTCCGTTAAGTCCTGGGTGTCATCATCCCATGCGAACAGACGTGAAAAAGTAATCCTGACATGTCTTTGTATTGGCCACTGCTATCTTACCCATGGTCATCTCTTACGCAGTGAACTTCCCCCATCTGTGAAACTTGCAACACAACAATTACCGTGAACACTTTCTTCTGGAGTGCCTCAACTATAGTACCAGCTGACAGTGACACAATCTACTGAACAGTTTGAATGTTATGCTGGGGCAAAATGAACCGTTTTTAATACGTCTTTTTAGATTCCTTCAGGAATGTGGCCTCTGGACCCGTATCTGATATTTCTTCATATGTCATTACTCAAATCCATACACGAAACGGGGCTTCTCCCACAAGTTCTCGAGAGGGTTTGGATTTAAATCCCTTTTTCCTCTTTTCCTTGAATTTTCATTTTTTCTCTCTCTAAATTTACTTTTTCTTTGTTTTCGGTTTTTATAATGTTTTAGGAATATTTTGTCTCTCTCTTTTTTATGTTCAGCCAACATATTATAATTCAGGAGGGTTTTTAGTGGGTATGGTAGAGTCATTTGGCGAGTCCCACATGTGGGGAGAGACATGTTGGCTGTCCTTAGTGCGAAACTGCATTTTCCCCACCTGTACAAAATTTTAGGGCTCTAATGACCTCGATGTCGGCGAGCCATAAAGACCCACAAAAAAAATATTTAAGGGGTAATCCTAAATAATTATTGTCCTTCTAATGTTTTAGTCCTTTGATCAATTAAATCTTTCTGTAAATCATGTGTTGTTTTTTGTATTACCTTTATGCATTAGGGTGGGCCGAAAAAATTCAAAATTTTTTAAAATGTCGTAATACTGCAGAAAAGTTGTGAATTAGGGAGACTAAAAAGGGGTAGAGGAGAAATGAAATCGGTTCATATCTTCCAGTCATGTATGTGCTCTAAAGTATGCTGAAATTTGGAAAAATTCACATTTTTACGATGATTTTTAACTTTTTTAATTAGCCTTTACTTAAATGTAATAGTTCAAATTCTGATGTATTAGAACTACAGAAAATAATGTTTCAATATTGTTGAAATCCATAAACATCTTCTGGTTGCAAATTACCTTAATTAAATTTTGAAGAAAAAATTTGCAAATAAAGATAATTACAGTACAAAAAATACTAACAACTTACATGTTTTTTTTTTGTTTTCTTTATTAAGTACAAGGTTAAATGTTTAAAAACAAATTTTTTAGACCATTAATCATATTTATAAACATATTTTTTTATTGAAAAAAACTAAGTATTTGTGTGAAAAGTCATAAGTCCAATAAACTCATGTTGAATGATTGAACATCTCTGTTTTCACTTATTATTAGCTGAAGGTACTTGGAAATCTAATTTATGAGCGAAGTTAGGTATGGGTGACCTTGACAGCAGAGTCATTATGGTAAAACCACCTTTAGAGTTAGTTTCTCAAACTTTTCCTGAGGTTTCTTTCACGAGTTTCACATATCATTCAACTGCCTGTGTGTGAACTGGATATGTCTTGATATCCCAATTAGGGACTGAGTCACTTTGAATATGTGATTTAATCTCATCACTGATATTTTTTAATAATGGTGGAGCAGATAAATCAGAGTCCATCCAGTTAATCATTTCCCTATAGTCTTGAGCATTGAAATTAAGTTTCGCAGCGTGAAAGCTGAGGTGGTTTCTGACCAAGATTTATCTGATAAATAATTATTAACTTTCGATTATATGTCATGAATATTTTTTGTTTGAAATTGTATTTTGATTTCTAGTTATCTGGTCTTCAGTTACAGTTAATAAATTTAATATACCAAAACTTGAAAATACTATTTCTACTAAAATATTATGATTTCATTGGAATATATTCTCACTTGCAAACAAACAAATATTGAAAATTGTCATTTAATTTCAGAGATTGCGCTCACCTTTTTCTGTCTTTAAATATTCAACACCTACTCTAGGTTTAAGATTGAATTGAATGTTAGCAAATGAATTTATGTCTAAAAACTAAATTGTGGCAAATTTTTAGAATTGATTTTGAATGTAATTTTTATCTGTTCTCTGATTATTGTCAAAACTGACTGACAATTGGGGGAAACTGGAACATATTCCAAGAGATAAAATAAGTTGCAGTTTTTGTTTGTAAATAAATTGATGTACTATTGTAATGTTTAGAAATGTTTTTTTTAGTGGAACAATGTTTCTTTTCTGTGCATGAATCCTCTCTGTTATTGCCTTTGCCTAAAATAAATATGAATACCTATTACTATTGTAAAGAGATACAAATGTTTATAGTTATTTGTTTTCTTCAGATGAATTCTAAAATCCAAATTTCTTGCAGGCTTAGTACGCTTCAAAGACGAAGAATTGAAGGTTGTTTGTGCCGTGTTCCTGATGAATTCTATAGTAAAGTGTGGGATGTTACCATTAGAACGCGTAGAGGAGTGGCAGTTCAGGCATGTTCTTTGCCCCACTTGCCTACTCTGGCTGCTATGGGTCGTTCAGAACTCAATTTTGCCCTCTTAGTTGAACAAATGCTTAATCATATTACACAGCCAGAATACAGACAAATAATTGTTGAGGTAAGAAAAAAATCATTTTTAAAATGTCAATTGGGTGATGCCAGTGCACATTCGACTTACATTAGTTCACCAGGACTGATATCACTCTATTAATATTTTATTGTAGTGACTCCACTGTAAGTTATCAAAGTATTTTACTAAATAATCAGAGGTTTTCCTCATATTCTAATTCCCATCAACTTTTTTAACATAGTTTGTTCATTTGCAGCTTTTGTGTATAGTATCCACTATTTTACAACGAAACCCAGAGCTTACGTTCCAGAATCAACTACAATTGGATCATTTAGTACAAGATGCATTTCAGTTATATTGCAAGGTATCTTTAGTTTTGAGTTGTTCTGAGTTGTAATGTATGCATTTGCTTGTACAATATTAATGAAATCTTTTTTATAGGATCATGATTTAGAAAAATCACGTGATATGACACCGTTTTATTCTCAACATTATAGCATCACTGCTGGGTATCTTGCCCGTGCTGTTGTTAATAATGTTTTACAAGTTGGCCATTTGTCTACACCCATATCTGAAGAAGAAGATTGCAATAATGAAGAAACATGTCGTGTCTCCTAGCTTTATTTCCTAAAAAAGATTGCTTCTACATTAGTTTTTGCTAGTCATTTCATCTTGCAAGTTTGTTTTACTTTTTTCTCCTTTGTTTGGATGGAAATTGTATATTACACTGTTATAAAAATAAAAGTCTTGTATTCTCATGTTAACTATACATCACTTCTCATTGTAATGTAAAGGTCGATATATTTTATTTATTTTAAATGACTGGCTTTTCTTATAACTCCCTAGGAAGGATGTGTATTGAAAACAATTTAAATTAGTACTTTTACAACACAAAAAAAGAAAGTGTAATTACTTTTGTTGACTGTTCAAACTTTTTATGACAAAGATAATAAAGTGACTATTTTTAGTGGCAATAGTGAATTTGACCCCCTCCCTTTTTTTCATACCAGTAGTCATATCTGCATTGATACCATTCACTCAACTTGAGGCACAAAGGACCATCCAATAAATTCAATGAAAGAAAGAAAACGAGGAAAATACGGGACGTATTAATAAAACAATTGTAAATAATTCAATTAAATTTAATAAGTAAAATCACCAAAATGCAAATTGGGTTTCCCCGATGAGTAAGCCCATTATTTGAAATAATTTTTATGATTCTTTACTAAAAGTACATATATATATATATATTTATTCGCCAGATGGTCAATTACGAAAGCGTGGCCTCATTTCAAATCTCGGAACTCCTTTCATGAGTACATTCTAACGCCTTATAAGGTCCTTCAATGCACCCCTCCTTTCATGGCGACAACTAAATCGAACAAATCAGAGAAAATACGAAGCGTTGTCGTTGATACCGTGAATGAAAATTCTAAATATTTTCCATCAGTTAAGGTATCCGAAAGGTTCTAGGGCGATAAACGTCATAATAAACACATTTTTCCGATTCCCTGAACGACAGCTGGCGGGTGGGAGCACAATGTGAAACTTAATAAAAATAAATACGACGTGACGATCCCGAAGATTTACATTATAATCCATAACCGTCAATTGCTAACCACAACCTACGTAACAAACAAGACGATTGTGTTAATGAATAAGAATCACTGACATTTTGTTTAGGTTTGACTTGATCATTGTTGTTGTCATTGAAGTCGTAAGGTTGGTTACACGTCAAGAAACATTTGCTTGTAAAGCACTCTTGTTCTATGGGTGTGTCGTGGTGGGGCATTTTTCTGCCTTCTGAGTCATCAGCAGTATCGTCAGTTTCTCATTATCGTGAAGTTGCTGGTATTCTGTGTGTGGAAGTGTGTGCAGTATCTCAATCGGACCCAGCTAAATTTCTAGCATTATGTATGTATTCCTACTGTTGTTGCCAATTTCCGTAATTCACGATTGAATTACCTAGTGTATCAAGTAACAGGATACGTTATCAACAAAACGCCACACCTGTCAATGTACATATGGTTTTTGGGTATTACAGCTCACAATGTCTTCCCGCAAAGCCGCTGGTCGCCGTGGTATTACCAAGAAGCGTGCGCAAAGAGCAACCTCCAATGTATTTGCTATGTTTGATCAAGCCCAAATTCAAGAGTTTAAGGAGGCTTTCAACATGATCGATCAAAACAGGGATGGTTTTGTTGATAAGGAGGATCTGCACGATATGCTTGCCTCACTGGGTGAGATAACTTTATATTCCGATTAGAAATAGTTTTTATTTAAATACTAATGCTGTGATATCAAGTTTCCATGAAGTGTATTTTGTATTTTACCATAGGTGACTACAAACTTTTTGAGACAAGCTTGAACTCCTTTGTTGAAAACTGACACCATTCTTTTCTAATGTTGTCATACAATTATAATTAGTTATTTGAATTTGAGAAAGAAGTTCAATTTTACTGATTTTCAGAACACCATTTACCTTGTTCTGACAACAATGTTACATGAAAGAATCTGTTTATTATGTTATTGATATTTTTAAAAAGTTTGGTTTAAGTTTTGCTGTGGGAGAATAATTTTATAAAACATATTTCATGCAAATAAATGATTTAATGAGTAAATGTTCACAATATGATGCTAAAATAAGTTCTTGGAATTTGAGAGTTCAAGAGATACATCTGTATATAGTGTTGTTCTTCATTTTATTTTTAATTTTCAAAATTAATTCTTATCTATGTATTTAAAAGTGAAATACCACTGTCTATCTGACTAAGCACTAAATCTTAAAAAACTACTAAACCTACAAACTTGAAATTTGGCAGGTAGATTTCTTTTAGGGAGTAGACATCTGCTAAGAAAGGATTTTACAAAAATCCACTCCTAAGGGGGTTGGAATGTTTTATGCGTGTATTCCACCATAACTTAAAGAGTGCATGGAGCAATTTCAACCAAATTTGATATACAATATGACAAACTGCTTTGTGAGGGTAAGGCATCCTGCACACCCCTAGGGAGGGGGTGAGAAGGGGATGACATGTAAAAATAATGGAAAAATCCAATATTAGATTCGATTTATTTATTTTGTGGGGCTTTACAGCTCGTTGACATTGAGGTCATTAGAGCCCTAAAATTCTGTACAGGTAGGGAAAATGCAGT
This sequence comes from Laupala kohalensis, assembly GCA_002313205.1. Taxonomy (NCBI): domain Eukaryota; kingdom Metazoa; phylum Arthropoda; class Insecta; order Orthoptera; family Trigonidiidae; genus Laupala; species Laupala kohalensis. Next base: position 242,198 of record NNCF01130483.1, read on the forward strand.
TACACATTAAGGAGAGCCAACATGACTCTCCCCGCGTGTGGGTTTCGCCGAAAGACTCAACATACTCACTAAAAACCCTCCTGAATTACAATATATCAAAACATCTTGAAACATATATCTTACAAAAAATGAGGAAAATGAAAGATACTCTAGCCCTAATAGTGTCAGGATCGAAAAGAACAAGAGGTGACCAAGGAAGGTCAGGAAAGAGCCTGGCACAAGTAAGTGGAAGTAATGCCAAACACATACTCACTAGATGTAAGTCCCTTGGGGCATATTAGATTCGAAACTGTACTTTTCAGTGCCGTTGAGATAGATTAGAGCATCCACAGTGCTTTGTTAGTTCACAATCAGGCCAGAGTACAGATAATATACCCCTAGCATCCATGGAGTAGGGGTGGGAATGAAGGACAGGTAAGCATATTAGAAAAATGTCTGATATTGGTGTTGAATAAATCATTTTTGGGTCCGCTGAAGTGACACTCTCATTGCCAAATAAGTACACAATCACCCCCTATAAGGAATAAACCCTTTGTGTTTGGGGTGAGGAGTGAAATGTAAAAATATTTTAAAGTGACCAATATTAGTGTCGAGGTCATAGTTTTTGTTGCCACTAAAATTAGTAGTGACACTCTTGAAGATATCAAAGTTCACAATCAGCACCCCCTAGGGAAGGGGATGACATACCAGTGACGAGTGTATAATTTTCGGTGTTGCTGAGGTGGCAGTGAAATCCTGATATCCTATAAGTCTGAACCCAGCCCTCATGAAACAAATACCCCATGGATGAGGTGGGGTGGAAATGGGTTTATAGATAAAAAAGAATTGAAGTATAACAAAATTAAAAATGAATCATATACACAGTTTTAGGGTTGACGAGATGTTTCAACTACCAATGATGTTATGTTCAGGATGAGATCGTATAGGAGCACTGTATTCTTTGAGCTGGGGTGGAGAGGGTGAGATGTGAAGTGCACGACTTCCCTAGAGGTGGGTTGAGAATAGTGTGACGTAAAAAAATTATCAAAAATATCCGCCAAGAAAGGATTTTACAAAAATTCACCCCTAGGGAGGAAGCTTTTAGAAAAGCTTTTTATTTTTGAATTATGCCAGTGAAAACAAGGGATTGACTGTACACACTAATACTATCAAACTTCCAGCATCAATGGATGCCTATAGGAGAAAGAATTAAATTGCAAATTTATTTCAAAACACACTTCAACAAGGCCGTGTGTACTCAACTAGTTTCGTTATAAATTTAAATTGTTTTTCTTTTGCACCAGTTAATATTTGTCACACTTTAGCCATCTTGGCTATGTAAGCAGTTAAATATTTGTGAATGTTCCAATTATAAAAAATAAATGCCAATGGATAAGTCAAGTGGTATGACAGTGTTGCAGTTATTTAAAACAAATGCAAACTGTTTCTCTTTCATAATGTTGAATATTTGTCAGCGACCCTTTTTTATTATTATTTACTTTTAAAAATTGATCCCTCGGTGGTTCTCAGAATTTTTTCCTGTCTCTCTTGCGAGACTTTAACATTAATGACGATTGACATACTGACTTCTGTTACTGAAACATTTTTCAGCTAATGGTTGGGAATTTCTATTTACTGGGTCCTTATTGTTCACCCTGTAACTGATTTACAGACCCCACTTCAAGAACCTCTGAGATATCTTCTATTTGTTGTGAACCATGTAATAATTTTGAATATTGAAATTCCAGGCAAGAATCCTAATGATGATTATTTGGAAAGTATGATGAACGAAGCTCCTGGCCCAATTAATTTCACCATGTTTTTAACTCTCTTTGGTGAAAGACTGCAGGGTACTGACCCAGAAGATGTGATTAAAAATGCATTTGGGTGCTTTGATGAGGAGAACAAAGGTGTAATCAATGAAGAAAGGCTTCGAGAATTGCTTACATCCATGGGAGATCGTTTCACTGATGAAGAGGTGATGTCGCTTAATTACCTTTTAGATTAGTACGTGATTCTGTGATTGACTCATTTCTTTTTACTGTAATTTTTGCTGTTGGGAATTTAGGTTGATGAAATGTATCGGGAAGCGCCCATTAAGGGAGGAATGTTTGATTACATTGAATTCACTCGCATTCTCAAGCATGGTGCTAAAGACAAGGATGAGCAATAAGAAGAACTTGGAGGCAATTCAATGCCTTACCTCTTCCTGTATGTTTTACATGTTACCCTGAGGAACATGTTTCTCACAATCTCTTGTAAATTTAATAGGGACCATAATTTAAGCATTTCTTGTACATCATTGTTTACCTTTTTATAAATAAGTAATTGTAAATTAAAGTAGCATTTAAATCAGAAAGACTATTCTTCTATAGCAATAGATTGGAATGTACTTAAAAATTTATGTAATAAAAATATCACTTATATCAATTTTCTTGAAGTTTTAAAATTTTTGTAGGTTGTAATTAGAGAAAATTTATATTTATAATTTTTTTAGAACTGGCATGTTTTAATATTTTAAAAAATTATGTTTGAATATATTCATATAAGCAATATGTAAACTATTATGATATATAAATTTTCTTATTGCTTTAATATGAAAAATTTATTTAATTACCTATTATTTCCCAAATCATTCTATTGTACCAACTTTGTTTGCATTTCTAGTTACCCATTCAGGCATAAACTAGTTTCAAGTAAAGCTAGTATGATACCTTCTATCCAGCAGTGTTTGAAGTCATTATATACTTGATTGTAGTTGTATCCCATTCTGCAAAAACAGAAATATTGTTACTTCACCTACTGTATTTCAATTAATATTCTTGAACTGTTTTGAAAGTTAGTAGTGTTATGCAAAGAGTGGAATAGTCAAGCTGAGAAATGCTCACAATTGGATAAGAAATTATTCAGTAAAGGCTCTTCTATCTCAAGGGAGTTATACTTTCCCGGGACCAGTGATGTAACATCCTCTTGCAGACCCCACGACATGAGAGGGACTGAAAGGTCTAAAAGCTTGGTAGGTAGCATTTTAGATTGTTCTGCTAGCAGGTATAAAATTTCAAGAACAGTTAGTCATTAATGTATGAAATTAAAAGAACTCCGCAGCCAATCTCACAAATGCATTTAAAAGTAATAATGAAAAATGTATGAAGAAAGACTATTAAAATACCATCTTAAATCCCTTAATTTTAATTAATGCAGACAAATAANATGCAAAGAGTGGAATAGTCAAGCTGAGAAATGCTCACAATTGGATAAGAAATTATTCAGTAAAGGCTCTTCTATCTCAAGGGAGTTATACTTTCCCGGGACCAGTGATGTAACATCCTCTTGCAGACCCCACGACATGAGAGGGACTGAAAGGTCAAAGCTTGGTAGGTAGCATTTTAATTGTTCTGCTAGCAGGTATAAAATTTCAAGAACAGTTAGTCATTAATGTATGAAATTAAAAGAACTCCGCAGCCAATCTCACAAATGCATTTAAAAGTAATAATGAAAAATGTATGAAGAAAGACTATTAAAATACCATCTTAAATCCCTTAATTTTAATTAATGCAGACAAATAAGTATTTTGGGTATGAGGGGCCTCTCTAGAACGGGTTTCTTTCTTTGCAGAGTAACAAAAATCCATCCTTGTTCAGTTTTGTATTGAAAATTAAATAAAAGTACAAAATACAAAAATTGTGTTCATTTTATCGGAAAATATAAATGTTTCAAAATTATTTTCACATTTCGTATCAATAGTCGGGCCCATTCGGAAAATGTTATGCCACTGCCTGGGACTACACTGTCAACATAAAGGGTGGTATCCCCTTTGCTTTCCAATCTCAAGACCTGGATATTTTGTTGTTTCTGTACATTGTAAAGTTATTTCACAGCTCTTAAAATGAATGTGAGAATGCATACCCAGAGGTAGGGCTCTGGGGTCTCCTCCAGACATACCCTCTCCCCTATAAAAAATAAAGTTGTGTTTAAAATATTGTTATTATCCTTTATACACGATTGTGCTAATATAGTAAATTACGTTTGATCACTACAAACTTTACATGCCAATGAAGCATCATTTTTCTTTATTTGCTTATACCTTCATGTAAGACGAGAAATGTACTATAATTCTTCAAATTTAAAATTAACTTGAATGATTGGAGTATTAATTTTATTCTTAGTAATAGGTACCGGATTAATTATGTTGAATGAAAATGGGAAACGGGACCTTGAGCTTAGCACGCTGTTACCTGGCGGTGAGGTTCACCGCAATCTAAGAGATTTCTATGCAATAGGTACCGCTTTTTAGGTCACATTACCATGAGGTCAAATGTCATTTTGAGGAGCCAAATATTACTAACTTACCAGCTGTATCATTTTTAGGTTATTCTCTAGTCAANGGGACCTTGAGCTAAGCACGCTGTTACCTGGCGGTGAGGTTCACCGCAATCTAAGAGATTTCTATGCAATAGGTACCGCTTTTTAGGTCACACATTACCATGAGGTCAAATGTCATTTTGAGGAGCCAAATATTACTAACTTACCAGCTGTATCATTTTTAGGTTATTCTCTAGTCAATGAGTATGAGGTGGTTTTGCAGTTGATAACACAACATTAACAATGTGAAAGCAGCACTAAAACTGACATGAAACATAAGGACATGACTTTTTTTAGTTAGTATCAATTCAGTTTTGGCTACACGTCACCCAGATAGACTTGAATGCATAAAAATATCTTGGTTTGCGCCTGTTTTTCACCTGCAATGATGTGTATGATACGAAACTTATTTATTCGTTCTATCAACTCAAGAAATATTGAGTTGAATTAGTGGGCTCCCTTTCATGTAATAATTAATATAGCTCATCATTATGGTATTATATTTATGTATGTGATATCTGTAAACTAGTTGTGGAGTTCTGCATTCCTTATGGAAATTCAAAGGCAGCAAATCCGAAAGAGTTAGAAATAGTAATACTAAAATTATGTTATTTTTTACTCTAAAAAAGTTCATATTTAAATTGTAAGTAACCAAACAAACTAATAAAATCTATTTGACTTTTTTTTGCATTCTCTCACATACACCTAGGTTCTGAGTGGTTGTGGAGTTAGCATCCAGTAAGTAACTTAAATCAAGGTAAATTATTGAATAGGAAGATGAACTATACAAAACAGGCAAAGGATATGAGAAGTGTGTTAAATTTTTCATCAAGTTTGTAATCTCCTTTTATCACACATCTAATAGTAAATTACCTAGATAAAATTTACAATAAGTAAACAATCCAAAATGTAGAAATCATAAATGATCTGTTTTAAGAATAATGCAATTTTTTTGGTACAATGAACTTCTTATGAAAATAGTTATCAGTATTCTTGTAAAATTTGAAAAAACATTGTACGATTCATGAATGGAAAAATTAGTTTACAACATTGACCCTTGCAAAGGCTTTTCTATCAACAACTAAAATTGTTGCATGTTTGCCCAGAATTTATTTTGCAAAGCATTTACTATAGTTCCATTACCCAACATTAAATTCAATAAAACTACTTCTCACTTTAAATACCACTGTATTAGTATAATTGAAACATCAATTTTAGATGGGAAGCCAAATAGTCTTTGCAGGAATGCCCAAAGTAAAAATTAGGGTAAAATCATGAAGTATTTCAAAGATGTAATATTTTTAGGAGTATTTACAAAAAAATGCTCTGGAAGTCAATACATTGTTTAAGCATAGGAATGCCTTCAATTGCATTTTGAAGAAGTTAATTTTAAAAATTTATTGTTGGAGGGATCTGAACACCTTGATATGGGACCCTCCCATTGTCAAATCTTGAACTCAATCATGTCAGAATGTTTCCTACTGTGACATTACCAAAAAAATGAGTTATTACAAGTACAACTTGATAATGCAGAAGTAATTAGAGAAAAAATTCATTGCCAATAATAATTCATTTTTAATTAATGATATGTACAAAATAATAATTTGCTTCAGGAGTGAAGTTGTTCTTTTATTATATCAAGTACAACCTATTCCATATAATAAGGAATATTATCTGCTACTGCCCCACAATTGGCAGTGCAGTAAATTCATCGCTCCATAACTTGTATGTTTTAAAATGTATCAAGGATGTTCTCGTCATTCATACTAATATATAAATGCGCAACGCAAAAGTGTGTGTTTGCTACCAGATCTCGACTAAACTGAACTGATTGTGATGAAATTTGGAAATGAGATAGTTGAGATGTCCACGATGAACATAGGCTAACTTTGATATTTCTAAAAACATTTATGAGAAAGATAAAAACAGATTTTGAAAATAAAATCGATGCTGGTTAAATGGTTAGAGATAGGTGACAACTATGAATGGCAATATTGTTTGCCTCAAAGAGCTCTACAAAAAAGCCTGTGACAGCATATGTCTATCTATAAAAATTAACTTAAATTATCGACAAAACGTTATTAAATATACAAGTGTTAAAAAACTTCAATTTAAGAAGGAAAAATCAATCATCAAATTCAGTGGATTATTTGTTTTGTGCATTTAGCAAAGATAAAAGAATGTTTGTAAATCGTAAAATTTCAATAGTTTAGATTTTACAAGAGTTTTAATGAAATGATGCAGCCACGTCATGCCTAGGAAATGAAAATTAGACTGGCACGACTCCTGCGAGATGGTGTAGTGTATACAGTCAATTTTTGTGTTAAATTTGTATTATTATAAATCTGAAAAATTAGGATGCTGTAAATAATAAAAAAAACGGCAAGTAAAAGTATTTTGATCTTACAATACAGATAGGTTTTATTTTTTCCAGAATAAAAAGTAATATATTTTATTTTTTCCTGAGTGAAAGAAGATAATTCGGGGAAAAATGCTGGGTAATCAACTAGTGCCTATATGCATTTAAATTGTCTAAATCTTAGATGTTCTATATCGACTGGCCTTTCAGATCGCATGTTTTTACAGGACTTCGGATAGTTAGTTTTTTACACGTTGTTTTCATTTATATCCTATCGAACCTAGGTTCATATTCCTCAAGGCTCCCACCCCCATAAATAAATCCTGGGTGCGCTCCTGGTCATAACAGGAAAGATGGGCGTTCAAACAAGTAACTTTTAAAATTCATTGAGGGGAAGTTGTTCAGAACATATGCTAAGAACATGCTCGCCGGCACTACCGAATGTGCAAAGCACATGCTTAAAGTAAATGCTAAAGATGTATTCCATGGCACACATACAGTGCAAAGTACTGGCCAGAGCACTAGTACGAAGAATGTTCAATTATGCTGTAGTGTCCACTAAGAATATTTTTCCAATGTTCATTCTGCACCAGTGAAGCACCCTCGGAGGGTGGGGGGACTAAGGGGATTGAAGTCCCCACTCCCTCAGGTATCTATTTAAGAATTATGTTAAACGAAAGAAAAGGAAGGAAAAAACTGTACCAATTCTAGGCATGAATTCTCCGCACTACCACGGTCACTGTAAATCTTACAACGAAAACAGAAAGATCAGATTGCACTCAGCTCCCATTCCGGAGACGTCCTTGTCACCCTTCCTCTCAGCGCTCAGCACTTCTTTCGTGCGGACGTGTTTGCATAACTTTTTTGTACATTGAGGCGACATCAAAAATATTTCTCATTCACCCAAATACATTAAGATACGTAATTAAAAAAGTACCTAATCTGCCCTCTTTCTTAATAATGTCTCTGAGAATATTTAAAACTTTTAAAAAATAACAAGATTTAACTGCCGTTTCAACGGAAGCACACGCGACTATCTGTGGGCTATACAAAATTTCATATTTCGTCCACACCAATATGTCATCAAAACACCTGAAAGCGATAGTCCCTTCAAGAATTGAAAATTAGCCTAGGCAGCTGTCGACTTCACTACCCCGTGGCTGGATCATAGGCGAAGAAAGCCACGAGTAGAAAGGGACGTCTTTTTAGGAAGGTCCAGCAAAGCTATCAAGAACGCAGAAAAATAGGAGTAACGAACGATCATAATCCGCCAACTGGCTACCTCAGTTCACTGAGTGAGGAGAGCAGGAGGAGTGTTCATTCTTTTTGTGAAGGTAGTCTGTGTAGTAAAAATTACGAACAATACAATTGACTATGAAACGGCTACATGAACCGATGATTTTAGAAAAACTAATATAGTTAATAGTGCTGATGTGGATTGTGAAGGGAGTGAAAAGAACAATCACACTTGCAAGCAGAGTCTGATTATTGACGAAGAAGCGACGGTAAGAAATGTGATCAAATACGTGCCAATATAATAAAGAATTTAAATCATTTGAACTGGCAAGAAACATTACATGACGTTTCATTTCAAATATGATATCTTCAGGTGTAATAAAGTCACTTCATAATAATCATTTTCAAATTTAATACGAAATTTGATTGTATACACTACACCCGTCGGTCGAATTTTCGCTTCCAAGGCATGACGCGATTGCACTATTTCAATAAAATTGTTGTAAAATCTAAACTATTCGTCGAAATTTTACAATTGAAGGACTTTTTTTCCTTTGTTAAATGCACAAAACAAATAATCCGATAATTAAATATAATTCAAAAATAATTTATTACTCCTTAAATTGAAATATTTTAACAATTCTATTTTTAATAGCGTTTTATTGATAAATTGAGTAAATTTTGTAGACAGACATATGCTGTCGCAGACTTTGTTTGAAGAACTCTTTGAGGCCAACAATATTATCATTCGTAGTTGTCTCCTGTTTAGGCAGCATACACAAATATAACTTTCTCCCCCGATTTTATCGACATTTCCTATCAAAAAATCATTTCTATCTTTAACACACATTTAAAAAATAAAAGTTAGCCTTTGTTCATCCTGAACATCCAAACTATCTCCTTGCCAAATTTCATCATGAATGGTTCAATGGTTTAATCAGGTAGCAAGCAGACAGACACACTTTCACGTAACGCATTTAGTTATTAGTACAGATTGTGTAGTATTATGAAACTAATAATTAAGATAATGATTGGGGGATATCTTTATACATGTTTCAATACTTTTTACAATGTGTGTATTCTAGTATGAAAATAATACTGAATTGGATTCATTGAAAAAATGTAAAACTTAACAGTGTATTGAAGGACCCAAGTATTGTCTCTGAAGGGTACAGGGCTAGAGAAATACAAATACATTTTTGGCAAATGAGATGTTGAGAACTTCTTTTGACTACATGTAAAATAATCAACTAATTTAATATAGGAAACAACCTAGTAAATAAACTATTGTCAATAAACTGATTTTCTTTCCATATGAGAATAAGTGACTATCCCATCATTCCCTATCAAGGACTCAAAGGCAAAGGTGGATTTCTGTGCCCCAAAGCGCAATCACAGCTTGTGTCCCCATATAAAAATAGTATGAGAGCTAATATATCTCCAGAGCAATGATATGTCTACAGAGATCTGTCATACCTACATAATATTAAAAAATATATTTATAATTATCAGACGAGAGTTATTTAAGAAATATGTTTAGTTATCAATTCTTTAAATAAGTTTCGAAATATTGCTACTAAGTCATAATTATTAATATCATTTAAAATTTGAGATTAATACTTATTAGTATTGATGACACTGCCATTCCTAAATGTTGCTGCCACTAGGCCTGTACCTAGTGGGCAAGGGATAAATTTCCATTGAAATAAATTTCATAAATTTTCGACAATCTGCCTTTCAGATTGGATTCATTTTATTTAACATCACACTTTCACACCTGAAATATATCAATAATGTATACCCCTTCCCAATATTATCAAGATTTCTTCTCAATTTTTGTTGGTCAATAGAGCTGACATGTACATTGTAAGCACCCACAGAGTGACTTGACAAGTGGGTACAGGTAGGGAAAAACCTAATAATTGATCATACTTTTTGCTTACATCAATAGTAAATTATTACGGGCTCTTGGGCAAAACAATCACAGCTAAAAAAAGTTGTAATTAAAGAAAACATCTTGCCAATTTAGAAAGATTATTTACCCTTACTTATGTGGCAATAGTTAATGTTTTAGAAGTATTTAAATAGAAATAAAATGAAAACAAATATAGTTTTAAAATAAATAGCACTACATATAGAGAAAAAGGCTTGTTTACTTTAAAAAAATTAAAGCCTATAAATCATGCTTTTACTCAATAATTAATGTGCACATTTTTAATGCAAAAATACACTGAAACTTGAACAGGTTATTTTTTGGCAAGTCCAGACAGGAATACTTTCAAAAACTTGATTGGAATTGATGGTCCCTTGCTTGCTCACAGAGAGTAAATTAGTTTAATGTCCTCCACGTGGTCATAAGCAGTTGTAACTGCTTTTTTTTACAGAGCTTATTATCATCATCAACATTTCCATAGTTAATACAGAGCAGCCAAGACAAGCGAATTGGGCTACATTGCCCTGGCTCCATGAAATAAAGTCCTTAGGGGGACCTTGAATGATGGATGAATAACATTTTTAAAAATCTATAGTCAATAAAAATCAGAAAGTTGTCTGTACAAATATAACTAATTTGTAATGTTATCAGCTCAGAGGAAGGACCCCACAAGGATAAATTCTTGTTAATATTTAATTGTCGATAGATCACTGATTATAAATGATTGCTAATGGTTAATAAATAACAGTAACTGAAGAAAGTTAAGATTTGTTGGTATGATATAAAAAATGTAATTATTTTTAAATGAGAGAGAAGTATTTTGTACATCATTTATAACTTTTATGATGATGTATACTTATGGTTTTGTGACAATACATAACTTTCCTGACAATTTTTTATAGGATAATTATAATTAGATTTTAAGTTTATATTATTTTGTTATATCTTTTCATTTGTAACCAGTCCTATGCACAAGTAATTTTATTTGCCTCTCATAGGATTACAATTACTTGAAATTATTATATTGTTTTATGTTTTCTTTGTAATTTATTGTAATAATTCCCTCCCTCCTTAAACAATAATATTTTATTAAATACTGAAATATTTTCATGTCATCACAAATGTTAACTATTATAAGTCGAACTGAAATATAAATGAAATACAAGTTTTTAAACAACTACTTGTATACATTATATTATATAGTTGTTGTCCTTGTACAGTTAACTGTATGATATAACAAGCTCCATTACAGAATCCCAATAAGTGTGGCATGGTCCGCTTCAAGGGCTCTAATGACCTTGACGAGCCCTAAACCACCACCCCCCACACCCCGCCCCACTGAAAAAAAAATCTGCTTCGTTGGGACTACTTAGTGCAACGAGAACTTCTTAGTGCATGGTCATATTCTACATACACTGTTTGGGGAAGTTGAAATCATTTTTGTTCCTTGTCTGTAACCATGCGTAATGTTAATTACACAAATAAATTTTTTTTCTAAAGTTCTGGAAAAATTTCCAAAATAAATATTTATAAACTATTGATGTTACATGTTATCATTAATTTATTTTCCTATTTCTTTATTAAATCACTCCCTCAGAAAGCTCGCAAGTGAACAACAATATGTTATTGTGGTCTACAACTCAATGACATTTCATGGGACACAGCTTTATTTCACAGGGTATTTCATAGCTACATATTTATATTTAAAAAGTCCATGCTTTACCACTAAATAATAATATTATTTCATTTCCAATCATTAAAAAAACTTATTCCAACATTAAGGCATGTCAAAAGTCAAACTGTCCCTGAAGGTGCACAAGGGATTTGCGGAGTGTAGAGGAGGAGGAGATATTGCCAGCACCTCCCTCGTCGGTTTGACCCCAGGTTTGACTCAGTACTCTTTTTACAGTGGGCTGAGTAGGCCTGGGAGTCAGTCTGGATGTTAAGGTGTGATGAAAAAATCCCCACCCCACCGGTGAACAAACCCTGGCCATCCAGCCAGCAACTAAGTGCTCTACCCGCTGAGCCTCGCTGACTCTATTAATGCATGTCAGGAAAAGTAAAAAGAAGGAAATGTAGGAATGTTCATCAGTAAGTTTGACTTTTCTATTTTCTTAGTGTTTTGTAGGAGAAGATAGAAATTTACCGTCAAGAAGAACTGTTACAAACGGAGTGTGACCATAAGATAATGATTTACATGCTCAGGATACTTCAAAAAATCCACACTTGCAAAAGAAAAAAACATAGATCAATATAAGTATTTAATATTTCAGTTTCTGCAATAACTGAATTGGTTTTTGAATTCAGGTCATCATAACTGCAATAAATATGAAATATCATCTTTAAAGAATCAGAAACTTACTCTTTACTTGAAACACATTCATGTATAAGATACATCAAGAAAGGTGCACATGAAGGTATAGTGTCCCAAGAAAAATTAAACATTATTTGCTAACTTTAGAGTCAGGTACAAATGGTCACAGGCTTGGGATTAAACTTCAGACCTAGAACAACATTCACTAGGGTACAACAGGGTATGTCCCACGAGAAAGTCCCTTTCCATTTCCTGCCTTGAAAAGGATGGTACAGACTACTCATGCACCGTATGTACATTCCTAACTTGCAAACATCATCCTCTGCTGACCCATAACATACTCCCATTCTCTCTAAGCTGACCCTATTGAGATACCAAATTTCTTCTACATCATCCTCTGCTGACCTAACCTAAACCATACTATTTCTTCTATATATTAATGACATCCCATCCATTATCAAAAACCACAAAATTGTACTTTTTGCTGATGACACAAACATCTTATTCCGTGCCAAAACTGCTGAAAACTTACTTAATACTACCAAATCCACTATCGCCACCCTGATCCAACGGTTCCAACAAAATAAACTCATAACAACACTGACAAAACTTGCATAGTTTCCTTACATAATCCTCATTCATCTAAACAGCACACACCTAACATCAAATTTAATGGTAACCACCTCATCTTTAAACAAACAACACAGTTTCTGGGACTTACTATACAAGATAACATGAAATGGAACTGTCACCTAGAAACACTGAATATGAAACTCAGCACAATAAACTATGCATCAAGTTCTAACAGCAAATTGCACAACAGATACCCTTTGAACAGTATACTATGCAAATGTCCATTCCATTCTAAAATGTGGTATAATATTTTGGGGGCAAGCACCAGAAACAAAATAAACTTTCAGTTTACAGAAGAGAATAATACGAACAATTACCAACACTAATAACCTTTCTACGTGTAAATCATTATTTGAAAAGTTCAAAATATTTCCACTACATGTACATTTTTGAAACTTTGAACTTTGTAAAAAAGGATCTACTAGACAAAGGACCACTCTATAGATTTCATTCCACTGTTCATGTTCACAACACTAGACAGGCCAGAAATATCCATCTACCACAGATAACATCCACTCTTAGCCCAAAAAGCACTCATAATGCAGGTATACAGCTATATAATGAGTTACCACTAAACCTTAAAAACATCAATACACTGAACTTATTCAAAACAAAACTCAAACAATTCTCACAACAGAAACTCTACTACAGTGTACAAGAATTCCTCAATGGCAATAACTAATGTATGACATATAATCTGTTGCAGATAATCATAAGAACAAAAGTGCAGAAGGTGACCCATGATGCAGGAAACGATCTAACAACATCAAATTACACTGTTTTACCATAAATATAGACCACGACATAAATTAATAAAATAAAAGCAAAATAATAGAATTCCTACCATTGATATCTAATAACCCTAGCTTAAATAAATATTAATATTCTGTAATGGTAGAAAATAATTGTATTTTATGTTAATTTCTACTTAGCCTAAGTAAAACGAATATGGTTAAATGTATCAAAATTATTACAATGCTGTTATTCTTATAAGTAAATATTATTGTTATTAGTACTATGACTCGTCATACATCATTATGATCCATGTGGTTCAATAACATATTATTATTATTATTAAAGAGTGTGATTTATTAATTGCTTACTTCACCTTACAAAATAAGTGAATAAAAAGGGGGGGAAAAAAGCATTTATGGGCACAGAGGAAGAATTAGATATTTATATTGAAACACCTCTAGTCATATTCTAAAAAACTCTGTAGGCTCCAACAACTCAAAACAAAATAAACTCTTTAACTTTCTGGGATGGGTTTACCTAATTATGCAAAATTTTGAATTCAAAAAGGAAAAAGTCAAAGTCAGATTACTTTTAGTCTTTCTTGGAATTTCAATGAATTCATATGATTTTCTCTCCACTAAATCACTCAATTTTATATAAATTAATTCAAAGACAATATTATACTTAAACACCACCACATGGAATACAATAAGCTAATTAATATATACATTCATAATTACTTTCATGTTTAGTTTGAGCAATATTTATCAATCAGAAAAGCAATGAATTGGGCTTGGAATAAATTGAAAATGATTATTTATGCTGCTATATTTGAAAGTTACATTAAATGGCTATGTCCATGGGAAATACATTTTCATTTCGCTGATCACTCCCTCGCCACACATTACATATTATTATTCTAAATCTGGATCCTTACGATGTTTCTGCTGGATGTCAGTGGATTGTTAAGATTACCAGTATTAAAGTAATAAAAACTGGTAAGAGATAACACTGAAGGAATCGTCGATCAGCGATTCGTCAACATCGGTGGTACACGAGACCTTCGCCTTGACAATATTCGACATACGTCCACACTGCACAATTTTAACAAAATCAAGATAACCCCTAAATCCCGCCCCCAATTACCTTCAAAGGGTATTCAGAGGACAACCGAGCAAGGACTAGTGAATCAAAGAGTTTACATTCTTCGCTAACCCTGGCCCTGCAATCGCCCACGCACGCACGTTCAATCAATGAGGGAGCATGGTTAAAATTTGAAATGGTAATTTCCAGAATATATCTATTTCTCGCATTCGCACAATTTCTACGATAAGATTGAGGCAAACCTTCAAGAAATATCACCAATGGCTGTGAGCGGGTCCGGAGGACGGCTGAATTGTCTCATTGTGTTGCCTGTTTGTAGTGAAGGTACAACTGCATTCTCCCTCTTAGACATTGTCTATGTGGCTTGAAAGGTTGAGCATGCAGGAATTATGTCAGAACCATTAAATCATGTATACCTTACTTGTGTTCTATCTTTATTTCATTAGGAGTATCATCTCAATCCTTCATCCAATGTTTCACCTTAACACATTCTGCTTTTACTGTCCAGTTAGCAACTCCTGGTGTAAGTAAAAAGTATAATCTACTCTTGACAAATCAAGTTCAAAATAAAAATTATTGTTCTGCTGTTTCAGGGGAAAACACCGGAGTTTATCAACCAAGATGAGCAGAGTAGACGATGGTTTAATGACTTCCGTACTAAGCCATTTGCCATTCCATTAGCACTGGAAATAATAGACCGTAAGGGGATTTAATTGAACATAGTTAGGTTTACCTAAGAAACATTTCCCAACTTTTTTTCCATTTCAGCTCATCGCTATTCATGTTTGATAATTCCCCATGCGCCTGGTGCAGCAATCGATTTGTATAACAACAACGATCTTGGAACTATCTTGCTTCAATTTATTCAAGATAAGAGTGTGTATTAATATGTTATGGTACTATTTTCAAAACATCTTATTATGTTTCAAAAGTTTCTTTTATTCACAATTTTTTTCTTCTCTCTCAGAACTAGTCTGTGCAATTGGAATGGGTGTAGCTGGCTTGCTTTCAGCTCACAGTCCAGGAGAGACTATTTGGGGTTTTAAATCCTACTCAGTGACAGGGGTTTGTATACTTCAGTTAAAAATGAAGATTTCAACTTATATTCAGTTAGTGAATGAAACTTTCTTAAAATCATTTTATCTAAATGTGTGAAAATGAAGGGAAGGCCAATATGCTGTTCTATTGGGGCAATAAACTAATCGCAACTAACTTTTTACCTTATCTAGGAATTTTTGCTGAATTTTTTGAATCCGCCTCTGCCTTAGGGGCCTTGATCGGAATTGATGGGATGGTCCCTTGCTTGCTTCCGGAGAGTAAATTAGTTTTTTTTTTCCTCCACGTGGTCATATGCAGTTTGTACTGTTTTTTGACAATAAATTTATTTATTTAATAAAATCTTTGCTGTTTTTTAGTACCTTGAGATGTTATAGTCTATAACTTAGTAACTGTTTTGCTTTGGACTTTTTCTCTACATCGAGGTACAGAATGGGTCGGGTTGAGAAATAAATCTTCCAAAACATTTTATAGTTTGTAATGCAAGTACTTCGTATAAAAAATGTTAATTTACCAAATTAAAATATTTAATATACAAATAACTTTAGAGTTGAAATTACTTTTAAATTGGCATTACTTTAACTGTAGTCAGTAAAAAACTTCAGTTTATATTCCAAATAGTGGGTTTGGCTTTTCCCGAAGAAAATATTGTCTATTTTAAAACAATTCTTCACTTTTCTATTAGTATAATTAACGTAACCTACACTACAATGGTTGTCTTGCTCAGCCAGAAAATTCTTAAATGTAGTTTATAAATTATTTAGTTCTAAAGTAAGTTGACTCAATTCATTAAACACTGCAATTCTGTGCCTGTTTAATGAATTGGTTCAATTTATTTAATATTATTTACTAGTTCAACAGAAATCATCATGATAAATTTGTCATAAATTATGTGTTTCACAAGGTAACAGTGAAGTGTAGATAACTTTATAAAAATAAGACGAAGTATTAGATATTTGAGACTAGTCAATGCTTTAAGTAGCAGGAAACCTTTCCTCAATTCAAATTAATTTCCTTTTTTCCTATTTGCTAAAACATTTGTTGTTTCATTGATTTTTTATACTTCAGAGCATAATACTGAAGACAACTGCTATGCAGCTGAAAAAGCTTTATGTAAATAAAAGTATTGTCAAATTTCAAAGATCTAATAATTTGTGTTTCAGTCATCTGTATTTGAACTTGCAAGAAAACATAATTTCAAAGACCTGACAGTACTTCCAGAAGATTCCATAAGGGATGCTGGTGGCCAATTTAGTGCATCTGAACCAGATTGTGTTCATGTTGTTGTTGACAGGCATTTGGTAACAGGCCAAAATGAAGCATCAACACTAACAGCTGTTCAAAACCTTGTACTGCTGTCTAATCAGAGGTAAGCTGATGTTTGAAATTAAAGCTCCTTGAACAAATTCTTATTTCTTTCTGTTTTTCCCTAGCAGGCAGAGCAAGATGAGCAGCAAATAAGCCAGATGATCAATTTTATTATTTAATAATGTCTCTGACAATTTTATTTACGTGATTATAACATTCAGTAAAACTGTAATTAACATACATTATTTTACTCTTTATTCAGTAAGATTCACATTTCTTGCATTGTGTATAAAAATTAGAAAATACTTGGATCTGGTAACTCTTATAAGACTTTCAATTTTCCTATGATGCTCCAAGTCAAACTAATGCTAATTCAATTACTTCTTGTCTCCAAAGTCATAGAAAAGCTTTTGAATGTAAAAATTAATATACATTCCATACAAAATAAATATGCAAAGATAGGATTCTACCTTCCTAAATTACCTGTTTTTGGAGTTTTCTCTTTTCTTACTTTCCCAATTTATCCCGTCATGTGGCAACTCAGAAGGAATAAATGGAGATAACCACGAGATAAACCATCTGTTGCCAAAGACCATAGCCACATTCTGTTTCACACCCATTTTGTAATCTAAGATGTTACGATTCATTTCATAAGATACACTCCCTCTTAAGAGACACCGAAAGTGGTAATATGTCAAGGAACCACAGAAAAGCATGCCCACAATATTAACAAGAAATATCAGCATGAAACACTGATTCTGTGAAGCATCAATTCCAAATGCCATTACAGCAAATGGGAACATCATTTTGAAAACAAGCAAAGGTGATGAAAAGTCTAGGTTTTGCCATATCAATACACTGTTGAATCTCGTGGCATAAGCAGTTCCAATGCACATGTAAAATAAAAACATTAAAAAAAATCTTTGATTGTAATGGCCAATGCAATTACCGGTAAAGATGCAATGATGATCACGTTTTAGAATACATGTGTTACACACATTGCAATGCCATGACCTAGGTGGAGATACAGCCTCACAAACTGCACAGAAACGCCACTTCGGAAGGAGTGTTGATTGAATAAACACAGACTTTGTGCTCGAGTCTACAATGATAACTGCCACAAACGCTCCAACAACATTTATGAGAAGTAGAGTCATTGCAACAAGATGAACATAATACCATGTTGATCCCACATCATGCACATTTGGAAGAGAAACATACACAGCAAATAAATATGTGATGGGTATCATTATAGACACAAATGCACATGCACCAACATCGCCCACTGTTCTGGGAATTATATTTTTCCGGAATTTCATTATGAAGAAAATGTCCTGAAATCTACAGAAACACAGCCTTCTCTCAAAACCAACATGAAACCATATATAAGAAACGATTTAGTCATTACCGGTACACGTGCCCAATCCACTCAACATCTATTTGCACCAGCTCACTTACACTCGTGCAAAACAGAGATATTCCACGTTTCCTGATATCCATATCAGACTTGGATGCTACGATATTCACTCAATGATAAGATAATGATGAAGTCTTGAAATTTTAAAATAAATTCCTCATCTTTAATCCCCAATTTCAGTACCAAAAATTCTTTCATAATTAGAAACCTAACCGGACGCTCAAATTTTTCTATGCGTTATGTCAAAATTTGACACGCCATTCAGATGCCATTGCCATTCCTGAGCTTCCAAATTCCGATTAGTGAGAGACCGAGATATATCGATGGCACATATTTACATCGAGTTTCATGCCGATGACCTGGCGCCCATGTTTGAAATCATCGAAGAGTGTAAATTCTCTTTGGAATACCTGGTAAAATAGTATTCTATTTTTTTCAGAATAAGTTAAAAGTCGCTTCACATCCTTCACTCGTACAGTTTACAGAAGAAAAAAATGCCTTCAGAACGGAAAGATGAGCTACACTCAGGCTACACTTGTTCATTTTGCCCGTGTCCGCAATCTGCCCGTTACTATTACCAACTTAACAACATTAATTGCTTACATTTAATATCTATCTTACAAAATCCCAACTATTCACGAATAGAAAAATTTGTATACTTCATTTTGATCTAATATCCGCTGGTTATTTAACAAGCAGTCCAAAACTATCTGAAGATACACAAACCTTAAGTACTCTTCTGTCAAGTTCATCGTTTGGGCCAGTTTCAAGTTCGTTTTTCGGAGAATAATACATTGTGAGAGGAATTTTCATTACGCCCTTACATGTTCGAATTTTTACTAGCAATTGTGAAACATTTCCGCTAAACTTTCAGGGGCAACTCGTGCTGAATGGTCTGGCGCAATCTGTGCTGGTCTGTGGTGCTGGCGCACTTGGTCTTATGTGCACTCTCTGCATCTTCTGCGTTCCTTTTCTAGAATTTCTGAGGATGTACCTTCCCTGGTCGTAACTGGCCTATGCTGTATTTTATGTATTGTTGAAGGATTTCTTCAAATCCTATTGAAGTTACAAGGTTGTAAAAGGATCTTATAGTTTTGGATTGCGAACGTCATCTTATTTATTCTACTTGAAGCAGTGTTGTAACGATTCAGATACATTCCGAACGGAAAGGAGGTGCACATTAAAAATTGTGAGTGTTCCGGAATAATAGTGCAGTATGACAGCGTTACCACGGAGGATAATCAAGGAAACTCAGCGTTTGATGCAAGAGCCAGTCCCTGGTATAAGTGCTGTACCCGATGACAGTAATGCCCGTTACTTCCACGTTATCGTCACTGGGCCAGAAGATTCTCCTTTTGAGGGAGGATTATTCAAGCTGGAGCTTTTTCTACCCGAAGATTATCCTATGTCTGCACCAAAAGTTCGTTTCATCACTAAAATCTATCATCCTAATATTGATAGACTTGGACGTATTTGTTTGGACATTCTAAAAGACAAATGGAGTCCAGCCCTTCAAATCCGAACGGTGCTTCTGTCAATTCAAGCTCTTCTTAGTGCTCCTAATCCAGATGACCCATTGGCTAATGATGTAGCTGAACTATGGAAAGTAAATGAAGCTGAAGCTATTCGAAATGCAAAAGAATGGACCCGAAGATACGCTATGGACAATTGATGCGAGAGTATATGTCATAAATTTGGTCAAGAGCCCTGTATGGGTTAACTTTTATATTATACATTCTGAGTGAGTCTGCTCAATACAGTTATTTTTAAAATAAAAAAAGTTTGCTATGCTAAGAATATGCTGGTAGCTGATAATGCTGTTAGCTTAACCTTGTTTACCTGTTGGGATACTTATCAATCCATACAGGGCTCTCGATGCTTAATTGCAAGTATGAATTGTTCTGCATATCTTCACTCCATGAACTCTCAGTTGCAAGTGTTGAGGTTTAATTGACTTACATGAAGGTGATCATTTGCCAAGCTAGTATTTTATTGGTGACTTAAACATGCATTTTAAAGCTGCTATCAGGACTGACATTTGCAACTGAAATCCTACTTTGAGAGAATGTTAAATATTGTCAGATGGCAATCAAAAACAATTTTATTCCACGTTTCTTTTGTTTTAGGGGAGTTTATTCAGGGTATGAGCTGGGTAATAAATGTGAGAATATTTTGATTTCTTTTAGTCTTGTGCCAACTGAACAAAGTGCAATTGTGTGATGCATTCATTCTAAACTTGTAGCTATATTGTTCCTTTGAATGAAATGAGTCTATATAAAAAATATCATGTTTATTACTTATTTCATTTAGTGATCCAGTCGCTCAGATACAGTTCTAGCCATCTTACTATCTTTGCAAAAAGTGGTACAGTCTGTGGCACTTGTTTAGTGGCATATATTGCACAAGAATGCAGTTTCGAAGATGCTCAATGTGTGCATGTGTCTCTTGGTATCTTATGGTCACGGGCGTTGTTTTTCCTGATCGAGTTCTGGAAAAGATCACTATTGTATTGCACTTGTAAGAACATATAGGGTATGTTAATTATTTTTCTGCCATAAATGTTCATTATTTTTATTATTTATTGTCAAGAGTAAGGGACCCTTTTGTTATATACAGAAAAATCATGGGCAGTAGTGCTGTTAAGAAAGTTGTAGGCTGGTTTAATTGTTGCTCTATTACCAAATATGCATATTAGTTCATTATTATTGTAAACTTCTTGATTTGAAATAAACTAGCCTCAGTATGTTCAATTGTTGTGTCAGTTAATTGTGATCATGCTCTGGAAATGAGATAATTTCACTATGGTGGTAGTTAACATTACCCTAATACCTTCACACAAAACTAAATTACCCATATGACTAGTCTAAATTTCAACTTCCTAACTATTATACTTTTGCTGCTGAAGATATAAGGCTTACAACGCATTTCTGAGCTACAAATTTTGTTGTTTATATTGAACTCGAGTGATATTTTTAAAGAATTCTGCTTTGTTCGATTGGACTGCTATTTTTTGTTGTTTTGCTTTCAGTTGCTTAAATTCAGAATTCAAGATATCTTGTATTTCATAAAACAGTGAATGAAGTGGTGGCATGTACATAATCTTAGAATTTCTGATAGTAAGATTTTTTAATTCTCAATTCTTTGGAATAATGACATGTGAATTGTTTAAGTGTCTTCATTCAGTCATCGAAACGTGAAAGGCATGCATGAAAGAATTTACCTAAAGCAAAAACAAATGTATTATAAATATGTAGTTAAAAAATGTAATTGGTGATTTAACCATAATAAAAATTTCAAAATACATTGTAAATATTTAGTATTATGCATTACAAGTATTTTCCACAAAGTTTGTCCTTTTTATTTATTAATGAGTGTTTTTCTTGTCATATGACACCAGAACTTTAACTTTCTAGCTCAAGGACAAAACATTCATCTGTATGCCTTCATGGTGCCACAAATATTATGGGTAAAAAGACTTGTTACACTAGGGAAAGAGGAAAGAAAGGAAATTTTAACACATTTAAAACTTTTTCTTTAAGCAGTGTTTTAAACATCATTTACTTTTCACATACATGTCGTGGTAATGGGATAAGTTCAGACTTCTGTTCTTACAAGGCAACTAGATGTTAAGAAATGTTACAAATAGAATTTACATGTGAACAACTCATGCCTCGTCCATCAAAATTGCATTCCTGTTATAAAGTAGTACCACTGAAGGTAAAATGAAATCTGTGATTGAAGATAAACCATTAAATGTAGATACTTGATATCAATAAATTAAGAGAATTAAAATTATATTCTGCTACTCATAAGATATGCTGTTGTGAAACAATTTTTCAGTAATTTTCACCATGGAACCACTTCCTGCTTGATATAATGCTTGTAGCAAAAGCAATTATTGTCCTCACAACCCTACATTCAAGTACAAGAATGTTAAGGATGTTCAAATTATGGAAATTCTTTGTGGTTTTTTTTTTTTTTTACAATCTTCTTCATTTCAGTCACTTGAAAATTTGCTCTTGAGACATTGCAGTCAACACTGATTAAATAGTACCATTAAGCATTTGCTATTTTACTCCCTTATTCTTGACCTTATATAATTTTGTAAACTTCTGATGTTGTAACTAATAACATTTCAAAATTTAGAATATATGAACCACCAACTAATATTTCCTAGAAATATAGCCGTGGTACACATAGTCTAAAGAATAACTTAAAGCATCTTCCATCTGTGACAAGATAAAAGGCAATGCAAAAATAACATCTACCAATACGTACAAATATACATAAATCATGTCTATCTCTGTTTAAAATGTGACATTTCCATGTTAAATAGGAATTTTCTTATTAGAGCCTGGATATCTACACAAGTTAATAACATTTCATTGGTGGTATAAATAGCAGAAATCTGGAAGGGTCGAAGATAAAATCTGTCAAATGACGCCAAAGGAAACCTTAACAATGCTGTACAGGGTTGTCACATACTTCTTGGAGCTTACTGCCAAGAAATCAATAATGTATCATCAGTTTATCTGAACTCAGTGTACAGAATTATTTAATTTATTCAAATGTGGATAGTTCAGCAAATGGTAACATTGCAAAGGGCAGAAGGATACATGTGAGATATTGTGGAACTGTTCTAACTATTGAGTGATGTGGAAGCCAATAATTTAAACACTATTGTTTCAATGGTTTGATCACATTACAATTAGTCATTATTATAAATAAAGTATATATTGTCCCTAGCTCCACAACCCACATTTGTTCAGTAACCAATGGCTCATTGATTAACACCAGCATCTTAGATATTCAAATTAACTCACATTCCTTTAAATTCTATACTTTTATATCTTTTCAGGTAAATCTATACATTTTTTGTCACAACCATCAGGTCTCCTCAAAAGGTAACTTATTTGTCTTCTCACTGTTTCACAAATTCCGATAATCTAACCACTCTGAAATAAAGTCTCTCCTTACTTGAAGGACAACAGCTGAAAAATATGTGAATTCCTTCTAAAATGACTCCAAATCTACAGTAAATCTGCATAAAATATTTGAATGATTGGAAAATAGTTTCTCACTTGACCTTTCTACCACATATTGTGTCAGCATTCTGCCCTTCATTGTGACAAAAGAACTTTGAGGAAACCATAGCTTTGCCAACAGTTTGAAACAGAAAATTGAAGAAAAATTCTTTCAGCAATAGGAAATGGATCTCAGAAAGGCTGACAAGTTTATGATGCAGGTAAGAAAATAGTTACTTGACATTCCAGTCACGACAGAAGGGGTACAAAGCAGCTAACTCTAGTCTGGATTTGAACAGTTAAGACTTGGAAGAAGAATTAATGTGAATATGTTTGTGTTTTGAAGAACAGAGTTAATTTTCAGTAAATGGCCCCACATCACATACAAAAGCAATTTTATTCATTCATTCCATCAGTTTGATAGTGAGCCACTTCATGTTCTTCCATGGAAATACAAATAACAATAGCATAGAAAGGATATGCAGCAAGTATTGTTTACTTTATTCCTGTTTTCAGGAAGACAGATGTGAGAAACTGCAGAGAATTGCCCCATATGTAACTCACATCCTAAGATTTAAAGCTTCCATAGTTAACAAATGTACCAGGGTCAAATCGAAGCTCTAGCAAGAACCATTTACAAGATTAAATTGGATTTGTTAACAGAGATAAACAAAAGCACATATCCTTAGAAGACTCAACATTATGTTTGTTTGACCTGGTAAGTGCCTAAATCGTCCTGTTTACTTAACAGCATTTAACTTCATGATATAGCACTAAATGATCAGATTATATGATACATCTTATCTAGCAGCCAGTTAACGACACCAATGTGAGGAGAAAATGAAGGGAGTGTGTTAAACTGTTGAGTACAGCTGATCATTGTCTTTTACATATTCATGTTCATAAATTAATGTCAAATTAAATATTTAGAAAATTCAGCCATTAAATAGTTCACATTCACAAGCCCATACTCTCTTCATTACAACAATGTTTAAATATGCATAAATGCATTTGTGCTTTAGTCTGACAACAGTGAAATAGAGGTCTGAAGACAAGAAATGAAGATTTAATTCACAGAGCTTCCCAGGGTATTCTTATTTCTTGAGGATCTCTCTTCAACGAAACACAAAACTGACTAGAAAACACACGTTTCTCTATATATACGACTCCTTAACGTCCAAACAGCTTTTTACATAGGCACTGCACTGTTCTCTTCTTCTCTGTGTCTCAAGTATCTTTGGTTAATAGGTATTTGGGGAGCTGCTACACTTAAAGATGTCAAAGCTCACCGACTTCCCATTTCATTGGATTTTCAGTGTGTCTTTTTATTACAATGATATTAGCTCCGTAACATAACCAGCACTACTAATCACACAGAATGAGAGTTACGGAATATTACATCTAAATGTAAACTGGAGTTTCTTGTCCTGTTAACAACCGGAACATAGAAGTAGGCATCGTCTTCATAAGTATCTGAAAATAATAATACGATAAATAACAATTATATAATAATGGAACAATAAATGCAAAAGTACATATTACAATGTAGCAAGTAGAAGGAAATTATATAGCAGATAGAGACATTAAAGAAAATTAACCACAGTCAAGTTTTAAAAATTGTGGACAAATACTGTAGAGTTCTTTTCAGACCATCGAAAATTTGTTCCATAATATTATTATTGTAACACCAAAAGAATATTTTTGAAAATATCAGCTTGTGCTTAATAGAAAGCTTTTGTCAACTACATAGCTTCATTTAGGGGCAGTTCATTAATTTGAAATACAGCTGAAAAATATGTGAAAGAGGGGTCAATGTTGAAAAAAAAAATGCTACAAGTGTTCATTTTCCATTGAGGATTTGAAGGAAAGGCGTATCTTTTGGGCTTTGCTAGATTTTTTTTTAGTGTTTATAAGGCAATGGTTGAATTTTGTATTTCATTTCTATACTGAAATTATTTTAGAATTAAATTAATTTAAATTTAAGAGTTGAATTAATGAATAAATACAGGGTGAGAATATTACAATTTAACATAACATATTATAGAATTCTTCATGGGGAATTAAGTTTCATAAATTAATGTTTTCTCCATGTATAGCACAGATAAGGCAAAAACCTGAAGCATTTATAAAATTACAACCATTTACATGGAAATTATTATTTTTGTTTAAAATATTGATAAATATATTTTCCATTAATGAAGTAGGCCCATCACTGAACCAGCAGTAATTGATATACCAGCTGTGATGGTCAGCGGGCTTTATCTGGCTTTTGGCCAATAAGACATATGATATGTCCGAAGTTAGTTTTTCCACGGGTTTCAGCAACCTATGTATTGGCGTCATGGCGTGCAGTGACGCCCATAGGTGGAGCTATGTTAGACCACCCCCCGCAGCAGACATATGACAACATTGCACTTCTGTTCCATTGGTTTTGTTTGGCCGTGGGGACTATAATGCTGTGTAGTAGGGCTCCTTCACAGAGTACTTTTTACTTGAAAGTTTTTTACTGCAGTCCTCATACTTAATTGCTCAGTAAGAATACAGAGCAATGAGAGAAGAACAATTACCCAAGATTGTCCCCACATTTTCCAGAAGTTACAATAAATTCTTTTTCTTGTTGGGGCATGGGATTAGAAATAGGGAGGTGGGAGATTTTTAAAAAATGGCAATTTTTGCATTATGTAATTCATGGATTGCACCTAATATCAGAAGCGTAATTACGCTAAATAAGGAACATCCTAAAATGCATTTTAAACTTTTAAGAAAACAATATTCATGTTCAACATTTAAAAAAATTAATAGAACTATGTTCCTCCCTTTCTGTAGATCACTGACATTAATCCTCCCTCCAACTGGCTCTCTTGGGTCAAATATTTGGAACTCTACAGTACTTAGTTTAGAAGAATAATAAAACAGTCTCTGTAAAAATGATGATTACTTCTCCAACAGATGTAGCAAGAAGGTTAACAATTTTTTCATGTGGTACAGCTACAACACTTTGGTTGTTAATCTCAATGATTCGATGACCAACTCGAACTCCACCTCTTTCCGCAATACCACCTCTAAGAAGACTGCATATCTGAAAAACAAAACCAACTTGGAAAATACTCTCAAATGAACCAATGAAACATTGGGAACCATTGTAATGGTAACCCTGATACTTTTCCATGTCAAACCAGAGAAAGAAGTTAAAGAAAAATGAAAGAGAACATCAAAAAGGGTATTCAGTGGTGGCAATTAGGGGAGGCAGCCCCCTCCACCCTTTTTTAAGGAAAGATAAAAATTACATTTTAATTGTCTAAATCTGGGAATTATAAAAACTAAATTACACCATCCTTGATGTG
>NNCF01130483.1:269034-352881 GCA_002313205.1 Laupala kohalensis
AAAAAAAGGCCAATCCAAGGTGAAAGATTTTAGATACTTAGTCAGTTTTCTACATCATAATACTAAAACATCTTTTGTACACTAACTAACTTGTGACCAAACTGGAGGCACAGTCAATTAGAGGAGGAGGATCCCCTTGAATCTTAGGTAAGGTGTAAGTTGTACTCATGGAAGGCAAAAGGAAACCACCCAAGTTGTAGGCAAGCATTACTTTCTTACAATTTATATTAGAATTATTTCCTAGAATAACCACCTCATTGGTGTATCTGAGATAGCAGGGTAACACTTTGAGGTGGTTTAACCCTGTCTCTTGAGTGCAAATCCAAGAACTGGAAATACTAGAAACATCATCCAAATTCAGGTTGCATTAGTTTTATTTCAAGCAATTTTGATAAATTATAGTAACTCAGGTTTGAAATGAATTTTGTCAACTGAACTTGACTTCCCAACACACACAAAACCTGGACCTAGGAAGAAGGATAAAGTGAAAAAAAAGAGCAGACTAAAATATCAACAACTTGATGATGGAATATTCGTACGAAAAGTGTTGTACTGCAGTTTGAACTGCCAATGAAGGCTTATACACAACAAATAAATACAAAAATCTGGAACTTACAAATAAAAATTCAGGTAAAATAATTAGTTAAAGCAAATAACAAACAAACAAAACATAAATATAAAAAATCGAGCATTTACAATATTAACAGAGACAATGGTTACAAAATTTACAATGGGTAGATGTAAATTATAATTTAAGATGAAGAAAACAAAACAAAATATTTAACAAACAAAATCACACATTTTTGGCTCAATGAATGTGATGATGATGAACAAATTTCTTTCAATTTTAATGTGATAAATTAAAATGCTGTATATAAATTCCTTCAGTTCAATAATCTTTCTTATTTTCTTCCAATCTCTGCAGAAACTACATTGCAAGAAATAAAGGAGTAATCTGTAATTTAGAAGGAAAGGTAAACTTCTTGAATACTGAACACTTTCATACGCCATTATGACATAGCCTACCACAAAAATATTACCGCTTTTTCCTCCACAGACATCGGAAAAGAGTCGTGTTTTGAGAGCTTATTAAAACCCATTCATCAATTAAACGATTCTTAAGGAATTGCTCACAATAAAGACTTCATAACTAAATTATTTTTTCCCAAAAGAAATATTCACAAAAATTTTATGAATTGTATATATTGCTAAAGACCTTTCCACAAATCTTTGCTATCCAGACTGTACGAGTCAGAGGAGATTTTTGCAATTCATCTGTGTCACACGAAAAGAGTTACATAAAATGTATCCTATTGTTAGATTAAAAAGGTTCAAAGATTTGTTAATATAAATAAAATATGTTTTGTGTCACTGTATTTTTTTAAAATGAAGTGGAGGGTATCAGATCATTAATCAGGTTACAGATCATTCTTCCATGTAACCACATATTTTGGACAAAAGAATTGGAAAGGAGAGATGTGTTGTCTGGGAATCGAAGGTACTGAATAGACTTTGGTCTGGAGACGGTGAGGGAAACTGGAGCTGAAAACCTCACCCAGTTTGGCCTAGTGTGATATCAAACCTGTTCTTCTGCTCAGCAGTGCATAGGGAGAAAAGACCACAGTCATCAGTGATCTTAAATTATCGTGTTTCAAAATACAATAGTTATAAACTTTTCCACCTTCAGTCAAAATTTACATCTTACGTTCAGAAAAAACAAATTTTACTTCATACTTCAGGCACTCAAGGTAGCTACATTTACCTTTGGCTAGAACATCAACACATTAGTTAAAGATCAAATTAGAAATATAAGAATTTTTTTCCCACAGTATGATATTCATAAACAAAGAAGATAACATTTTCTAATATTCAAGAGGGCAGACAAAATAGTATCTTTCTTTTAGATTGGAAATAAATAAGTGACTAACAAGTGACTGTTTCTAATGGACAAATTGTCTTAGCATCTCTTCCTCTTTTTAATAAATAAATTCTTCAATTTGAATTAAATATGAAACTTTGTTCATTCAGATAATAAGACGTATTTCTATTTTCACTTTTATTGTTGAGTGAGAGCTCATTTGTCAGAATGGACATTTTCAGGCAACTTTTTCAAGCACTTGAACAAAAAGTACCCAGAAGATATATAGGAAGCACAACAATATGGCATATCGAATTCTACAATGACCAATGACAAACAAAAATTTCTATTTTATTTATTTATTTCATTGTTTTATTTTAAGAATAACAAAAATGTAATGTTTTTAGACAAAATGACTTTCTATAACAAGTCTTATCTGATGACTGGAGTGAAGGGCCTTTCAACTAAATGTTAGAACATATAGAAAAGGGAAATGTGGACTTGTTGCAAAGTGTGTAAAAAGTGTCTACACAAAGTTTACATAATAAAATACCTACTTCACTTTTTGATAGGTTCATGGTCCAACACAGACTTTATGACTTCTATAATTGGGATAACTAACTACTTATCAATGCAACTTTGAATACCAACTTCTTTCCCATGGTTTGAATATAATATGTTGTATTTTCTAAAAACCACATTATTTTTGGTACAAAGGCATTGGGTTGTAAAAATATAATTTACAGAATCATAAATTGTATAATTTTGCACCAAACTTCCAAATGTTCCATAACCCAAGACTCCTCTAAGGCTGCCCCCACCAGCAAATAAAATAAAATAATAATCTCTTTATTTTTTTACTAGAATTCAAATCAAAAGGAATTCTGGACACAATGCATAAGCAATTATTTGAGATGTTTCTCCATAGAAAACTGAATTCATAAAAAGCTTTTTCAGACAATACCGATGTTATTTTAAGAAAAAATGATGCTTTGTAAATTAAATATGAATGAAGCCATTATAAAATATCTCCAGATACACAATAAAATTTCAAGACATACTAACCACTCCATTCTGCACACTAAATCCAAGTTGGTACTTTGTATCAGGTCTTTTGATTTTCACTTCCACCACAGGTGCACAAGGAACAACAGTCAACTTCACTACAGTCTGATTTTTAGTGTTCTGTTAAAAAACACGAGGTAAAAATTATTTAATTGGTCAGAAACTTAAACAATACAAAAGTTGAATAAAAAAACGGTACCTTTATGTAATTTTGACATGTAGAGAGTGGTAGACCAACTAAACTGACACCATTTATAGCTATAATTTGATCACCTATGTTCAGCTGCCCACATCTTGCAGCAGCACCCGAGGGTGCCAAATTAGCAATAACCACAGTGGGTAGCATTGAACCCCAGCCAGATTCAACAATAACTACACCAAGAATTTCACCCTTCGCTTTTGGAACAACAACCTGAGGGCAAAATATTTTAATGCAATGACATGAGTTTAGTACAAAATTCTCAAATAATTAGAAAAACATCCATACTTAAATTTAACCCACCTCCTTTTGCATTTCCTTTTTAGCGAACATTTGCAATTCATCTCCAAAAATTTCTTGTGAATTTAGAACTTCTTGATAGTCCATCTCTTTTACAAAGCTATGATCTTCAATACCATTTGCCTTTAAGAATTCCATGTATGCCACTTGGAATGCTTGGCCTATTGACTGAGCTATGAACTGAGCCTAATTGTGCAAAAATGAGATAGAGCATTAATAATAATAATAATAATAGATATGATAAGTATGAATAAATTATACAAGAACTAATGGATATTTTACCTCTTCACTCTCAAAAACATGACATATCATTTTTGGAGTGCGGTTAATTTTTGGAGCCTCATCTACGTCATGAGGTACAAAACGTCGACGAGCCATCAAAACTACCAAGTCACCAATATCAGCAATATAGGATATGGTACGTAATGCATGATCCATCATGATTTCCTGCAAAAGATATGATTACTTCCAAGGAAATGTCACTTAAAAGTCTTTAAATTAGAAAATAACACACATACATACCTTTAGATCAGTATTCAGCACCATAATTTTTTCAGTAGAAATAAACAGATCCACTTCAGTACTTGGTTGTGTTTCACCCTCAGGAGCCTGTAATATAAGAAATTACAATATTATATTTGAATTAAACACTTGGACATACAATAGAAAAGGTCTAAACAGAAGTAAAGATGGATGGAAGATACAAGAGCAGCTACATTTATACAATACATGGACAAAATACTTTGTGAACAATAAAAGTAATGACATGTGAGCAAACTACTTACCAGAGCCTACACAAGCCAGAGCAGCATGGGACAGAAAAAAAAATTACACTGAGGTACATTATTACTTAAGAAACTCTTTTAAGACTTAGTACAATTTAATCAAAGCACTAAGCTAGCAAAAATATTTGATGGCTTAAAGTACCAACCTTGCAATTATTATGTAGGGACCTTGCATATTTCAATGCTTGAAAATAAGACATTTGTTGAATGAAGTTAAATTAATAGAAGAATATACTGCGAATGAGTTCCTCCAAAGTCAAAGGTGCACAGATTGTATGCAAGGAGATATAAACAAATCAGAGAAAAGCATCATGGTAAAATAATGCAGTGAAACTGAATGCTGGGATCAGTGGTAAGATAGTTAAATTTTCTTCTGAGAACTACCTTGTAATGATGACCATGATGATGATGGTGCTCAGAGAAGTTTGTAACCAATAAAACATAATAATTTACAATGCCAAATTTAATCACCTCCCAATTCAATTGATTCTCCTTGAGATAATCAAGTCACCTCAAATGAGAGTAAAGTTAAGAAAAAAAATCAGCCCTGTTCAATTATGGTTATTTGTTTTTTGATATGAAAGAGAACAACTTTCTTTTAAAGTTTAATTGAAAACATTAAGTCATTAGTGAATTCAAAGTACTGCTCAAGGGAAGTTATGCTTTGAAGTCCACCTTTCATACCGATTCCTCTGTAATTCTTAAACCTTAACTAACATAGTGCAGTCACAAATATTTTGGTGCAACTGTTTTTTCATCTATTCAAGTATTCACCATGCTCTCTGTCAATCTCTCAAGAAAATTGTTCACTTGAGATTCTGACTACATCCCACAAAATGATTTCACAATTGTCAATCTTCTAGCCTATTTTCTTCTAGATACATGGAACATATCTATTTCATTCAGAGAACATATTCAAGTATAACTCTTATCTTTTGTTACACTTAAAAAAAAAAAATTTGTCTAAAAAAATTTCACATTTTCTAAATCTAAAGATCGTGCCTTCCCATTGCCTTACATCAATATAATGATAATGACTTCATTTGATGTTGATAATAGTTTCACACAAAGCGCTCATTGCTGACCCAACATACTGTTTAATGTGGTTTACCATGAGCAATGGTGCATCCTCCTCAAGCATTTTAAGAATTTTATTTGAATTTATGAAATTTATTTGATTCCTATAAAAATATATAAAGCACCAACATTTTAAGTAGCACATTTATTGATTTCTTTGTTTTAATAAAGAGTAGAAAAGTAATAAACAACAAGTGACAAGCTATCACAAAGAAATATTTAATACATTTTATAAAATATACTGACAACATTCAATAACTATATCAAAAATAAAATACAATTTAAGAATAAAGTCAAAAGAAATTGTAGGACCTGTAAAAGTGGTCTAGTTTTTCAAAACTAGATCTTCTCCCAAGGCATCCCATACCATTGGCTACAAATTCAATTAACTATTTCACACAATATTTAAAATTTGCAATAAATGCAAAACCCTTTTCTGGATGTTTTAAATAGAGAGTGTGGATATTTGTGGTATGATAATTTTCTTACAAAAACCATCTCTGTCGGTTAAGGCTTAAGAATTTTTCTCTTAAGAATCTCCTGTTACACAATGTCTGCTCAGTAATTTATTGGAATGTTGGGATAATCCCTCGCTTCTCTTGCAAAGAAATGAAATTGCTCCTCAGAGCCGTAACCAGCTGAGACTGCTTTCGCGAGAGCTAAAATTATCGTGAAGGTGAATTCCTCCGCTCTGTGCCCCACGCTGACTTTGAAGGAGCTCCGTCAGTCAAGTCCTCCTTCACCCGCACCTTGATCTTCGTGACCGCTTCCTCCACCATGTGCTTCTTGAGGCGCTTCCGTCGTTTCCGCCCCCCCTCCTCGTCCACTTCGACCGAGCCGAGGAACTGCAGACGGAACACCGTGCCCGCGGCTGCCGTCCCCAAGGGAGGCAAGGGGCACGGGCCCGCTCCTCCTCCTCCGCCGACCGTCGGGGGCGCCGACGGTGGCGGTGGCGGCTGAGGCTGCAGCGTCAGCTCCCTGTTTACCTCCACATCCTCATCGTCATCGTTGCTGTCGTCCTCATCGTCGTCATCGTCCTCATCCTCCTCGTCCAACTCGTCATCGCTGGGAGTGGTGGTGGTGGTGGGGGCCGGGGGACCGCGGCAGCCCGCCGCGTGGAAGGGTCGCGGGGGCGCCTGTGTACACGCCGTCGTGTTCAGCCGATGGCTGCTGGCCGCTTCGCCCACGAGCCTCACTTTGCCCATGCCTCCGACTCTATGCGCTCCCTCATTCACACTTTGCAGCAACTGAGTTACCACCACTTCCCGTTGCTTACAGCTTAGGTGCTAAATGCCCTTGACTATGCAATTAGTTTCGAGCGAGATTTAACTAAATTTGTATGATTAACTGACAGATGAGATTCCCGGAACCATATTTCTGATACAGAAGAGACTTATCTATCAAATGTATGCATTTGTTTCCGAATCGGACAAAAGTTAACTTAGTCATCACTTTTTGTCAGATCATATGGTTGGTGATTTTGAAACCAGTCATAAACTAGTAGTCTTGATTGATGGCATCATTTATAACTGTGAAGAACGAACCTACTACCTGAATAAATAACGTACGTTTTCCTCGTCTTTGATATCTATAAGAGGAGATACATAATGCAAACAAAGCATGCTTAGTTGTTACAGTAAAGAATGCCATCCCAAGTAAATTGACTTTTATTTCAGTTTTATAACTGGCCAGGTCTCAATGAATTCTTTTGTGTGGAATAAACTTTCTCACGAAAAAAGTGCAAATCTAGTAGTGTCCAGGAAAATAAACGAATATTAATACAATTATTATTAATGTTATTTCCGATCCACGATTGGAGCATGTGGATCTAAACGTCTATATTGTTACTTGTATTCTCACAAGATCTTGCTAGTTTTGCCTAAGATTCGAGCAAGTTTGAGCCGGTTAAAAAAATTGACTGACGTGAGGACAGGGGAATACAAGTATTGGAACGATATGGAATAATATATTTTATCTCCTTTAATTCTACACGATAGAATTCTCGTACATAAACTGCTTTATGAACCCCTACCCTACTCGAAGTTTGAGTTCCATGTAATATCTACAAACGAAGAATCACCCTCTATAAATTTTAGTTTCCATAAGCCAATTTCAAGGATCTTTAAAATTAGTATTTTTAGACATTTCTTTTACGAATGTTTTACTGTCCTTTCACGCGAGAACTCTTTCACTCTAATGTGATTCGGTCAATTTTCTTTAATACGTAACACATGCTAATAGATCCATTAAAGTATTTCGAAGCTCCCCAGCTCATCTCAGTACGTGTATGTACAGGAGAAAGACGGAATAATAGAGTCGGAATATAGGAGTTACCCAACAGCTTTAAACCAATAGTTTAATTACGACTCTCTTTCTACGAGTCTGCTTCAATATCTTCCTCCCCTTCACCACTTGAACGTTTGAATGAGATGTCCCTGTGGTAAAAAGGCACAATGAGCTATTCATAGTGAAGTCTGTACGTCTATTGACACACACTTGCCCGACCGGAAGCTCACGTCCGTTGTTAGACGACGACGGAATATTTCAGGTGCCATGACTCTTCAGCCACGTCCTACACGAGTCCGACTGGAATGCTATGTTAGTCCTCCAACCGATAATGTAATGAGAAAGATAAGGTTTGGCACAAGACAAATTTTCTTCAGTTCCCCTGTCCGCCCCCGCAATGAACAAATTAATTTTTACAATAGGGGCACTTTTACATCACTAACAAAATGCTTCCTTTGTATTTTTTGTAAGAACTAATTTTTCCTTATGACACTCAGTCAGTTGTATGTTTATATATATATATATATATATATATATATATATATATANGCATTAGGGGTCCAAAAGTTATACCCATAAGAACTCTTTGACTAATCATCCGTTTCTTGCCCCATAAAATTACTACAAAACATTTATTTTATCTCACAACTACAATAACTGATTGACAGTAGTGTGCTCGGTAAATTATTCTCTAATATTGAAAACCTGCCCTTCAAATGGAAATATATATTTTTATACACAATATCTTGAACTTATGAAGATCATTTCCGTGAAACAAACAAAACTTAATTTTCTTAATTGAATTAAAAATAATCAAATAGTAGATAAAGTTGTTTTATCTATATCAAATATTTATTTGAGCAGAACCCAACAAATAGATATTTTTTATCAAACAAAGCATAATTAAAACAAATACCACAAGATAAAAAAATTCAGTGCATTGACTGAAATGAGATTGAACAATTACTTGAATTTTTCAGAAATCCTTTGAAATTATGTGTATAAATTGAAATCTACAGTTTACAAATTAAAACGTATATTTTACCTTCTATTTTGTTCCTTTGGGAAACTTTTAGGTAGTGTGTCTTACAAAATAGGGTTTATTCCTACTGCGGAGCATAAGAAGTAATTTCACATTCAAAGGAGACATGGGCAAAGATGATACTCCTAGGCTGGTTCATCTGTCGTCTCAAAGAATTTATCAGTTCTAAAGTGATGTTTCTTTTTGTAGTAAATGGTATTCATGACAATGTCAAAAGAAAATAACATTTGAAGAATAACTAAGTTACCGCAACTACATAACATTAAGATAATATGAATGATAAATTTGTAATGCCATTAAAATATGAACTATTATTTTGGATGGAAATTAACAAAACAAATAACACAGAGATTTGAATCTAGCCTATTTAGCAGCTACACAACTGCATCTACAGACTGTGGATGTATGTACATAGCACAACACCAAGTGCTGAGTGATGTGATTTGAAACAAACAACACCCGAACAAAGCCATGAAGTATGATTCAGAAAAAGGAAGAGAATGTATGAATGCAAATCAGGGATAGAGGTTATGCAATGCACGACAATAACAAAGATGTACAGTGATGTCTGGTGGAAGTGATAGTGAATGAGTGAGTGCATTCAAAACATCTGAGAATGATAGGAGGCAGAAAGTAAAATAAAAAGGGCACATTGACGTAGAACTAAGAAATGAACCATAGATCCAGAAGAAGGAACACAATAAGAGACGACAGATGAAACACTGATTGAACCATCTGGTGAAATCACGAGCCACTGACTGCAGCCAACAGGCACGGCAGGCAACCAACCAATCACAGACAAGCGTGCGACCCAGGCAGCCCCCACACAGGGCGTGGAGGGAACAGCAATGGGCCATCGCACCCTGCTTCCACACTCTCAGACATGCCTGCCTGCACTTTTAACAATATGCCTAATTGTTTTCTTCCCTTACTGAAAGATTTTCTATTTCATAGTTTTTTTCCAATCCCTACTATATATTATGAAAGAATGAACTAGAAGATTAAACCTCTACCACAATTTTGTCTGAAGGCAGCTGTCAAATATGAGAAGTTCGAAAAGTTCACAATAGACTGAATCAGTGATGTTTGTGCCCACTACACATTAAACTACTAGCAATAAGTCTTGTGCATACATTGTGACTACTCATCAACTAATGATTATATAAATATCTAATCTCTACAAGGCTACATTAGGCATATCTAATAAAATTCTATTTTGTAAAAACAGTAGTAAACTCATTAATATCTACAAATTTCTGTACAAAAACTTTAAAATTCTATTACAAACAGGCAAGTGGAAACAAGGTACGTTGGACTATACAGCGATATTCAAGAAGTACTATTACATGGTTGGGAATAAGACACTCACCTTGCATAATTCAGCTACTTCCCATTAACAACAAGTTACACAAAATTGCATTCTCAAGCACAATATTACTATGGTCTCTCAGTCTCAGCATATCATTTATAATAATTTTACACAACAGACACCAAATCTTGAAAGGAGTATAGAATACAAATAGTTGAGCAGATGAGAGAACATAATTTGTCCTTGGCTTGAGGCAAGCAAGTTGGATAAAACAAACATCCAGAGAAGAGGTGGCTAACATGTTCTTAGCTAAGGAATATGATTTAGATAACAGTACCTTAATGCGTGAGACTGCCTCTTCAGCCTGATTCATGCGTGTTGTCTTGGTAGGCTGTCCTTCACACACAAGTTGAGTGGACCCCAGGTAGTTGGCGCGAAACAATACACCCTCGATAAGGACTGCCGGTTCATGGATCATCACTGAAGAATCAATGATATTACTACTAGAAACTTCAAACATGTTTGTGTACTTATAACTTATCACCAATAATAAACTACAACAAAGCAAACACATTTTTCTTTCTGATCATTTCAATTTAAAAACCATGAATTTTTTGCCTGTGTGGGAAATCGCAGAAAAATATATCTACTGCATCATCAATATTTTTAAGAAAACAGACATTTTTTAATGAAAACAAATTCAGCAATATATTTTAATCGAAGACTCGTCAAATTACAAGTACCTAAATATTTTGGATGGTAAAGAATTTACAATATAAACCACAAGAAAATAACACTAAGTATCAGACAATTATATTTCCCAAAATTATTCAACAGCAAAAGTTATGACCATACAAACAATAACTACACATTATAATACAAATTTCTACAAAACTTAAAGGCATGCTTATAATGGTTTTACTCTGTTAACTCAGGACAAAGAAATGTGCACCAGTATATTATGTTATTAGAAGTCATGGTAAACAGGTATATATTACACACATTTCTACTATAGGGAACATCATTACTCAAACAAAAATGAAGAGATTTCTTAACTACTCTTCTCATACAAATACGCAACTCCACAACAGTATCAAATGAACATAACCACAAGAAATGTAAAAACTCAGAAGCTAGATATAATCTTTTAAAAGTTATTATGAAGAAATGGAATTTAGAGCTCAGAAAAAGTGACAGTTAATTATTACAATCGAAAATAGTATTGTGTCAAACAATTGTGAAGTTTTGTACTTAGATGAAATAACTGGTGCAGTGGTGGTGGGTTTCAGAATGTGAAATAAGATAATACTTCAGAGAATAACGATTTTGAAATAAAAAGGGCATTATTTCTTTGAGTTAATCTTTCAAGAAAGGCTGCTTTAATATGAAAATATCTCACATACACAACTCCATAATATTATTGTGCCATCAACACAGAAGTTTTAGCTATCCAAATAAATACCGGGAACTTATAAATAAGATTCTTAATATACAAATTGGTCTCATAAGCATACACCAATACATTCATATTTTGCATGCAAATCTGGTGCCAGATGAATGGAGGGATTCTTCACATAGATCCAGCTACACTAAAAACAAAGCTAATACAAATTGCAATCTAAAAGAGCTGAACATTCCAAGCTGAACAGTCCGGTTAATAAATTCCCAAGCCCACTTACCCAAACAGAGATAGAGCCGCCAATGCAGACACCACAGCAATGGGGGTGGAGTAGATTGAGTGCAATAAACCAACAAAGAAACATCACTTTAGCAAAACATAAGCGATTTTTAACAGCACACTACATTCATCCTAAATGAAAAACAGCAAATAATTTTCTAAATAAAGAGAAAAAAAATGGATGAAAGAGTGGCTGTGATACAGTTTGTTAAGTGCGTCACTAAACCTCCACCCCCTATGTCTTGTCTACCAAACTGATTAGTGCAGTGTCTGATTATCTTCTAAGCAGAGAACTTTACTTACTTTATTTTACAAAATTTAATGTCCTATATATCTTTAAAAATTTGGAATGGATTCATACAAACTGAAACTTTACACTTAAATTGATGGAAGGGACTATACAAATGAGTTAGAGCTAGATATCTAGAGTTATACTCTAAGTGTTAAGTTCTTCTGCACCAGCTTAATTTCTATGTAAGCATCAAAAAATTCACAGTAATTTCTACAAATAAATTTCTCTAATTTATTACATCAAAATTACTAATAACTGTATTAATTCTAAACATATATAATGTGTCTTTTGCATATATACACAGCTACAGTGAGATCTATTATCAATTAATCAATCATTTCTGTGGTACATAGCTATTCATTTTCTCATTTCATTCAGAACAAAAGGAGATAAAAGAAAAACATTTCAAAATGAAGTCTGTAATGTGATTTGAAAGAAAAATTTCTTAATTTCAGTTTTGTAGACTACAATTTAAAAAATTCCACACACCATTACTTCATACTCTTTTAGTGTTAGTTAACTGATTAATGGTTCCACAAACAATACATAAAAAATAACAAAAATAGGTATAATTCTATAAAATAATATTTTATTCGGTTTGGTAAATATGATTAACCATGGCATAAAGTAAAAGCAAACATTCCTTCAAATAGAAAATACATAATTCTAATAAGTAAACCCTCATGAAATGTGAATACAAAAAACAAAAAATTAACAATTGATTTTCCTTTGGAATTCCACACTAAAAAAGTGTGTGTATCTGAAAAACAACATTGTCAACTTGCTTTATAAAGGAGAAAAGGTAATGAGGATACAATACAGAATTGTTTCAAAATGAACTTAAGATTCTGTGATAACAGTCTTTTCATTATAATAGTAATCCTCTACCGATCCTTTCTTCATTAGTATACATTACATCTGAACTCTTTCCTTTAATTCTTATAGAAGCAATTTAAGGTTCTCTTCAATTTACTGATCATTTTTTCTTTTAGTATTCCCCCTAAATGAAAAATTGCTCTTGCTTAATATACAAGAGAAACAGTATACACAAAAATGATTGTCTTAAAACATTGCTATATAACCTAAGATTTTCACTATTCTGAAAGGCTACATATGGTGCCTTTTTTGTACAAAAAACAAAAACCAACAACAAAACAATTTAAAACACAATATTCTCACCTTCTTTATTTCTACTTTTCTTCTTGCTGCTATCTTTCTCCTGCAAACAAACAATTATATTAATATATGGAAATTAAAACAAAAAAAGCATTTACAAATAGTGTCAATCAATACCAAAAGTTCTTTAAAGATTTATATTTCACCATTAATTTTGAACACAAACTATTGATACATCTGTTCATCAGTAATGATTCTCATAGGTTAAGAGTTAAGTTTCAAATTAGTTATTATAAAAAAATTAGTGTTTTACAAAACATCCAGGGTATACGATTCTGATTTTCCGGAAAGATATGTTATTATAAAGCAAAACAATCAAATAGTTTGACTCATTCGGAGTAAGAATTTGAGCATTTTCATATTAAGCACTATAATATTAAAAATATTATTAAAGGATATGTTTTTACTTATTACAAGAATATTTTTCAAAGTAAATGCGAAAATACCAGAATTAAAAATGAGAAGTTTACTTGAAATATTAATTGCAACAGTATAGATCGTTTCTCAACTGAAATAAAAAAATAATTTTATTGACTTATTTCAGAGATTTATAATAAAAAGGTTGCCGATAGAGGCAGTTCCTAGTATTTGAGGATCATGAAATTATAAATAGTTTTAGGAAAATCATGGTTGACACAATCATGTATACAAATGCTTTTCTTGGTTATACCTAAGAATCACTACTATTACATAAAGAAAAATATAAACAAATTGAAACAGCAATTAAGATAGAAGCAAAATATTTTTATCTTAACATTTAAACTATTCAAATAATTAATTCATAATCAACAAAAATATGTAATAAAAACTAAACTGAAATTTAAAACATCAAGACGTCCTCTGGTCCATTTGATAATAAATTGGAACATAAATAAAAGCCTACGATTAAATAGATCCATTTATTAATTAAAATTTCAAGCATGCTTTGAATTCAATTGTGTTTTGAACAAACATGTTAAGTGTTTATGAAACTAGTCAAATTAGTTACAACTGAAAATACTAAAAATAACTGACATGCTTAAAAACATTCCTCTTTCAATTCATCATTTCCACGTAACATTTCCAAAATACATACAGACTATACAGTTTCATCAGGCAGTACCTTAATACTGAATTTAAAAATTCAGAATCATAACAAGCAATTCCATAATGCAGGAAGCGCTTACTGGCAACATATAAACAAACAAAGCGGAGAACATAAATTTCAGTGCGAAGTGTAGCAGCCACATTAAGGTACATGCACAGCATTTGCGAGCGAGCGGAAAAACGCCGATGGGTACGCGGGCGTTCGGCTTTCGGACAGTCAGTCGCACGGGCGAGCGTTCAGCGGCAGCGGGGTCAGGCGGCGAGCAAGGCGCACCTTCTTGCTTTTGCCACTAGGCGCAGCACCGGTCTCCTTCTGGGGCGAAGGTTGTCTATCGGCAGGGGCTTCTTCACCGTTGGCGGCGGGGCTGACCCCCGACGCTTCGGCGACGACAGCGTTGGTCCCCGCGGCGGTGCCACTGGCAGCAGACGCCACTGCCGCTGCCACCACTGCACTGGACGAGGCTCCGCTCCCGACACCCAAGGGCGGAGAATCGCCCTCGGAGGGCGAGGGCGACGCAAGGACCTTGTTGCTGTTGCTGCTCCCACTCCCTCCTACGACCACGTTTCCTCCTCCACCACCGCTGCCGCTCGCTCCAACCCCGCCGCCGCCACCAGTGCTCGCGATGGGCGTCGACGCCTTGGCGCCACCCCCACCGCCCGATGCGGCCGTAGGGGGCATCACCGTCCGGGTCTTGGGCCTACGCCAGCCCTGCGGGAACGGGGGTGTCGCTCTTGGGCTGTGGCAGGGCAGCTACAGGGCCCGAGGAGCGGTGCAGGGGCGCCGCCGGGGTCCTCGGGTCGTACACGGGGCAGGAGGCACACTCGGGGGCATGAAATGCGCCGGGAGGCAGGCAGCGAGGGGGAAGAAAACAAGTACAAACCTCCAAAGCGCCGTAGCTCAAGGCAGTGGGGCCGTAATGATAGTACAGGAAACAGAAATAACGCAGATCATAGACACCATTCTCTACAAGAAACAATGCATAAAACATGGAAAAGTCACACCGTAAACCTAACCTCAATAATATCAGATTCGCGCCGCGCCTAGACAACAGTTGGACGCCGCCGTATCACTCGCACACGTGGCGCACAGCATAAGCCAGCGCCGCATCAAAGCTGTAAAGACCGGACGTTGCAACCACATCGACGCCGGAGGTTACTGACGGTTGGCAGTTGCCG
Source organism: Laupala kohalensis (assembly GCA_002313205.1). Lineage (NCBI taxonomy): Eukaryota > Metazoa > Arthropoda > Insecta > Orthoptera > Trigonidiidae > Laupala > Laupala kohalensis. The sequence goes on from NNCF01130483.1 coordinate 284,364, forward strand.
GAAAAGAAACCGCGCATTGGACGAAGCCATCTTGCGGTCGACCAACACAACAATGTCCGGAATCTCCGCGAGATTCGACGCGCACGGGGTCTAATGAATGGACACACCGGCGCAATGGTGAGTGAGCTGCCCCACGGAAGACGCTTCCGTAAAGTAATAATTGGAGCGTTACTTGAAGTGCCAGTCGGGGCAGTGAAAGTTTTCACGGAGTTTTCAGTGCCACCCGGCGTCACGGTAAGAAACGATAGGTACGATCGAACGCGCTCGCGTATGAACGGGGAAAGGGGACCGCAACAGCGGCGTCGAAACAACTCTTATCATGACGTTCGTGTCATAACCCTCTCGGGAGTAGCGACGATGACGAAAGTGCACGAATCTTCTGATAGTGAAGTGATCGTGGTCATTTGGCGCGTGTCCTGGAAGGACTCGGTGTTTGAAACTAAGTCTAATCAACACGTGTCATCAATCTTTGACCAAAAAAAAAAATTTAATAAGAGACAAGACAAGTATTAACAATTTTAATTTCGACGACGGGAAATGAAACTTTTAACTCCTGCGGTGAAATCTTCATGGAAACGAAAATGAAAGTGGCAGTCGAGGATGAGTAATCCCGTTACTGCTCGAATTTCGTAAACCGTGAAATAGTCGTTTTACATTCAGTAAACAGATAAATTCTTGTAGTCACAAAACAAATATTTAAAGTCAAGATTTCCTCGTTCATGCTCATTTTGTCGCACTACATATCAAAATATTCTTCACGATTTATCCGCCAGAATTCAGTAATAAATTTATAACGCTGACAGAGTAAACTTTATGTTTATTAAACGAAAAGGCGGAATTACTGAAAAAAATCTTATACAATGGGGTTGGGTAAGAATGAATTCGGATCGTTGACATTGAAGTTTCAAGCCGATATAACGCCATCACTCATCCGGTATCAGTATTCAATTAAACAACACTCGTCTTATGTAAACAGCTGAGTCATTATCACACAACAGGGTTCGTCAAACTACTGCGCTTCCTGTTCATCCAAGCAACTTTTTTTCCGATTCATTTAAGAGTGAGCTCACACAACATGATTTTAAATATTGTGGAAACATTCACCCATTCTTTGGAAAGGGTTTACATACATTGTCCATTAGGTGTAGAATACGATTACGGTTGCACTTAAAAAACGTAGAATCACACACACACACACAAAAATAGAATTCATAATACGAGAATGAAATATGTAAATAAAGAGCAAAATGTACAGTTTAATTTAATACAATTCAAAAAGATTAGACTAAATAACACGATTTATTGACATGCCAACAAATGAGCAATGTTTTTGAAGTGTTGGATACCCCTCAACAGAGACGCAGAACCTTCGCACCTGCGTCAACTACGCCAATTTCGTACGTGTCCTTGGCAATGTCAAGGGGGGTGGGGGAGGGGGGTAGCACACTGACTAGCTCCGTAACCGATAAGGCCGTCCCCCAAGAATTCGTGGCTGATTCACAAACGGAAGAGAAAGGAAAAAAAGCGAACATATTAGGTTGAACCGAAATGTATTTTCCAATGATATACTTATATCACATAATGCACTCACTTCCCGATAGAAACGTTACATCGCGGGAGGAAAATATTAACTTCAAAGGTATCTTAATTGAATTTATTTACTCACACATGTCGTTATCAATCGTTTTCTTTTCCCTGATGAAATACTGAACTAACATTTTATTATAATTATAATTAAACATCACTCCGGAGGGAAATATTGGTTAAATATTTATTACGCGAGCTCAATTACATGAATTGTTTAACTTAACTTAGATCTCACATCGCATTTGACAATCGGCAACAAAATGAACCCTGATTTCAAAACACGTAATTTTTCAGTGATCAGTGTGGATATAAAATATTTCGTCGAGTCTGTTGGAAACATTTTGAAAATCGTACAATACATCAACACGTCAGCCAAAAATAACGACACAAATTATATCACTGGCAGGGTGACTAGACGTCCTCTTTTTCGCCGACATGTCCTCAATTTGACGTCTCTGTCCTGTCTGTGATGTCCTCTTATTTTATACATTGGTGATATTATCATTCAAAGTACTCGTAATGAAAAATCTGTGTATATTGAAGAAACCTCTTCTAGTTTGAGTAATGTAGATAAGAGTGTCCTTTGCTGGCGACAATATGAACCGCAACCACGGAGGTATAAGCAGTAAAGGTGATAACGTATTTACAAAGTTGAAGCAACCTTAATTTTTGTGACGGTTGTTAAATTTAGTGTTTCCTAAAGTAAAATGTAATACATTATGAAGTTTGCAACCATTGTTACTGTATGTGTATTTTATCCTCATGCGCGGTTAATTCCGTTAAATTGGTCCTCGTTTTTCTCTAACGTCGTCCTCTGTATCGTAGTACAATATCTAGTCACCTTTACAAGAGGCTCGGAATGGCCAAATTTAATCGTTCTCGGAACATTTTGTTCAATCAGCGTCGAAAGGCTTTCTAATGCTCAGTCAGAAGTATCGCACCGCTCTCATTTTTAATTCACTTCCCACCGCGCAGAGCCAGTCAAGGCCGCCAATGAAGCACTGAGAAGAATATATCATTCATTTATACGCAAACGACGACCTCAAGACTATAAATCACTGAACGAGTAATTCAAATGTAGAATATACTTGTTTTCGAAACTGCTTTTATTTCAGTTTCAGCTCGTTCTCATTCTGTCACATTCGAAGTTTCAAAATTTTCCAACTGATTTTTCAGCTGTTTTCCGATCAGCATTGAAAATTTCTACGGTGATTATATTTCAATAGCAATGCAATGTTACGAAAAACTTATATTTACTCACGATAAAAAAAAGGTATAAAATAAAGACTGCACATCACAACAAGAACAAAAAAAAGTATTTTAGGAGTGTAACCTCAAACAATAGAAGCAATTCGAATGTCTAATTTCTAGTTGGGATCTTACTGCAGTGATTATATCTAGACATTGCGTTCATAAATGTAGGTAAATCGAATATTACAGACTCATAAATCTGAAAAAAAGGGTCAATAGAATGTATTTATTTTAATCAATGGGATAACTCTAAAGTAAAAATAATTTAAACCAATTTTTAATATAATCAGGGCCATAGCCATTTGAGGAGGGGTGGTGGTGGAAGGACCGAATTCTTGCCAAAAAATAATTTACGTTAACAATTCGGAAGTTCGAAATATTCCGTATAAATAAAGTATTTGCAATACATAAACAATTTCGAGGAGGGGAGGGGGTACGAGTCCCGATATCCCTTTCAATTACGAACCTTACACAAAAGTAATCGCTCCGATAGTATTATGTCCGGTTGTTGATTAAATAATTAGCGAAGAAGGCGTCATGGCCTCCCGTGAATGACATTATATTCAACACCCGTGAAAATAAAATAAATTGGCTCGATCGGTATCCGACACAGGTAGAATTTACGAACTTATAGCTAGCACAATACGTCTAAAAGAAAATAACAATGACAATTACCTTATTTAAAATTAGAAGTATTTGAATGAAGGAAAGGGAAATAAACAAATACGCACTAAATTATGAATTAATTGTGACCCATAGTGTAGTGCAGGAAGACGGATGATGTTCACGTGTTCTTTCGAAGACCGTTGGCAAACGAAAATTTACGCAAGTGCAGTAAAGATCGTGTAAAGAAAAGGTTCTTCTCAATTCACAATTGTATTTCATTCATCATTTCTCCAACTTCGAAAACGAAGCTCAAAATCGACATACATCAAATATCTTACCAGAAATAAATTGATCTTTCATTCGTCAATGTGCTTATTAATTTATACATCAAAACATGCTCATCATCAATAAATGAGGCAGAATGTAAATATTTTCTTTCTCTTCATAATTACAATATTCCCTTCCTACTACTACAGATGTACTATGTAACGAAATAGTGAAGCAAAGTGCTATGATAACTATGTACTTGATTCTGTTTTTATAATGGAAAGATTACATTATTTTTATTAATGTAGTCAATTTCAATTGATGAATGTCTTAGATAGAAGCAGATTCAGATTGGGATTAAAATTTGATAATAGCATTAACTGGAATAAAATAAAATTCCCCACAAAGCTGTCATTTTTCAAACTACAAAAACTGAGTGAACACTAAGCAGATTTAGAGAACTGCCCTGCACAACTGTGTCCTGTTTTTAAGCAAGGAGTGTTTATAAATCACCTATGTGCCATCAGTACACAAAGCTTTCACCCACCTGTCTATTTTTCAGCTTCTAGAGAGAGAAAAAAAATCTCTGGCCAACTGCTGCCTAAAATTATTATTAGAGTGGCATGCACGCCGACATTTGCCCCAAAACTCAGTTGGCCAGTCCCACCTTGGATAGAAGTACTCAAGCACCAAACGAGAAATTTGAGTAACTCATTTAACTAATGGAAGAGAAAAAAAGAAGAGAAACTTTAACCTTCTTATAACCTGCTGAATTCGTACAATAATGAATGAAGTTAAACACAACAATGTGTATCTTACAACAAGTATTTCAATGATGAGAATTAATTCTGAAAAAACAATTCCAGTGTCAACTAAAACACGCACAAGTGATGCACTAAAATAATATTTGTGCTACATAAAATCACTGGTGAACATTTAGCAATAATTGAAGGACTTAGTAATATTCACATCATAGTAATATTCCATTGAATACAAGTTCATGTCTACTTAAACTTTTTGAAGTAAAATTTCTGGCAATTTTGGAGTAACAAAAAAGTCACAAAATGAAAACACAACAAAGAAATCACCTAAATGAGCCTTAGCAATGAAAATTAAATCCTTCAATTTATTTCAGACTAAGAAAGTGAAGTAACACAAATTCTAAATGATGTGACAACAATTACATCTGTCTGTCAATGACAAATTTTGAAGTTTTTTAAAATCTCAATTATATTTAAATCATTTTTACTCCTGTCAGAAATACGACAGTCAGATAAGTAATAGGTTGAATATGTAGGAACTGAAGCCCATAACAAATTTTAAAGATATTGGCCTGTGTGTCAATATAATATTTAAATCAACGGCACATTTTTTTCGATAAAATCACTGAATCTTGGAAATCATAAATATCATAAAAATAAAGGGAAAAAGATCATACAAGAATCAGAAACTATGATCTTCAGTTCCATAAAAATAAATGTGCATTAAAAGTACCTTTTATGGTAATATATTTCCTTTTTAAAGATACTTACAACTTTTTCATCAAAAAAGCCATGGTCATCAGTCCTTTGTTGTCCCAATAACCGATCTGTTTCTAAATCAGTGTCAGCTTCTTCTGCACAAAGAAAAAAATAAAATAAAATTAACGTGAGCAGATTATCTTCAACTTAAACAAACACTCAAATACCACCCACGCAACACAGATAGAAACAAAATCAAACACACGAAAACTAGTGACAAACTACAAATAAAAAGATCACAATTGAAGAATCAATCTACATCATATCCTCAAGAAAAAAGATCAAAATATAAAATCTATTTCTATTATGATACTGGTACCAATTTTCTACAATATACATTCTAAATTACCGAACTAATACTGCTAATTAATAAAATATATTATTTAAATACAGGTATCAACAATGAAATATTAAATGTGTACCTGTAGTTATCACTAAGTGATAGCAAGACAATGAAAAATTGATTAAATAACATCAATATTTTGATAAAATAAATATAAATCTTTTAAATAACAAATAGCACTTCGAACTACATCATAAATGAATATCATTATTAGTAAATCACAAATCCTCTACAGTTTTATAAAAAAAGTGTCACTTATTTAATTGAACAACTATCCATACACAACTGACTTATTGTTCTGTAAGCAAGACCTAGGCCTTTTTTAGACGATGGGGCAATTTTGATATCTTAAAAATACTATTCTAATTTAAAAGTATCAACATTAATATACCAGCAACAAACAAATGTGGACTGATTCTGAGAAAAGTAGACAAATTTATTGAACTATAATTAACACACCTCGATCAAATCAAAATCGAGGGTTCAGTTCCATAGATAAACTAGATTCACAAATCAGCTTTCATAATTTTCAAAAACTGAAATAATTAAGTTTTCTTTTGGTTTTCTTTAAAAAAATTTCAACTTAAACTAGAATTGTTTTAACAGCTAAATAGTAATTTGTAAAGGTATACTCGTGTTATTGTATTTCAAAAGAAATCAATGACTTAATTAACATTCACATACAATGCATGTAATAAAACATTAATGGAGTAAATTGACAAAAAAGTTTTAAAAATCTTTTTAGTTCCATTTCTTCTTCAAATATAAATTTATTTCAAAATCATTATCTAAAACAAATTTTAATTTTAAATATATATAATATTATATTACTTAGTAGATATGGATATTAATAAAATGTAAAAACATTTATTGATTTTTAAATGAGCTATTCATAACCTAACTGAAATATTAGCACTGAAAATATATTTCAGTTCTGGTTGGGGTATTGGTATGTGAAAATTCATGATTCCAAACCAGTTCTCAATGCCAGTGTGGGTCTGGTCAGGTCAGGTCAGGTCAGGTCAGAACTCCAGAAACTCAGATTATCCCGTGAGGAATGGTCAGATTCAGTATTGTGGTAATTGAGTATAGGCTCTATAACTAATGCGAGATGAACAAGGCAACTAGACAAGAGTTGGGATATATTTCTTTCATCTTACTCCCAGTTTTTCTTGTCAGCTGTTGTTGCATTAATCTTTTGTAGGTATAATTGAGTATAACTTTCACAAAGTGATGTTCTGAGAAGCAAACATTTGAATTGGTCAAGAACTAGTTTTCTTACATACACTCAATGAAGTCATAGAATCATTATCTTATAAATGTTTGGATGATTTACTTTTTACACTTTAGAGGTACTCACTGCAATGTACAAGACAATGAAGGTTTCAATCATATTTTTCAATGATTTCTATTCTATTTCATGAACCTTATGTTAGTATTTAGGATGGTACAAATTTTGTCTTTCAAAGTTGGTATGAATCATTATATCATGTTAATCATATGACAAAATAAATAATCTATGGCAATGCATAAAATGTCAATTGCAGAAGTAAGAAAGTATTCCCACTAACTATTAAAAGAAAATACCCTAAGCAAAACTTCCAGAACAAAACAGTTTCAAATTTAACATGGCTACAAGAAGATATCTATTAAAATTTAATTTACTTGTTTTTCATAAGTTAATGAAATTTTAGAGTGAGGATAGAATGTAATTTGAAAGAGTTAGATAAGAATTTCAACAACTTAATTTATTTTTATGCATTAAATTAAAATAGTCAAGAAAATTTAGTGAGAGAAGTGTGGAAACGCTCTCTCAATAACTACACACATACACGCACAAAATGTTTCTTTTCATGAAGTTTTGAAATTATGAAGTATGAAGGAAGTTAATTCAAAGAATCATTAGCTTCATCAAAGAATCATACTTCATAGTGAATTGGATTTTTTGCCACTTCAGAACACGATAAGCCATTAATAGCTTCTGTAAATAGCTGACAGAAAAAGCACTCTCGGATTTCATTTGAATATGCAATGTCTGTATATTTGTTTTTAAAATAGAACCAGCACAAAATATAAATAAAGATAAGTAAGTTCCTCACTTCAGCAACATATCTGTCTACACAAGGAATAAATCACTTGTTCCATTTATTATGACAATCAAAATATATATTTATTAAAAAATATAAAATAAATAAATTCTTGATAAAATAGAAACTGATGAATGAAACACCTAGATCACTAATTATTCTTAAATTTAAAGAAAATTCTTTTTACCCGTAGGTAAAGTCTCTTAAAATATTAGCTAGTTCTAAAAAATTCCTTAAAAAAATAAAAATTGTTAAGTCTGAAGGTTTAACCAGCATTTTTTAAATTACATTCCCAATTCAATGTGTTAAATGCTATTTGACTTCATGGAAAAATCACAAAAGAAAATCCACGGCTACTATCTAGTGTTATTACATGGCCAGCTGAAATATTTTATAAAATAACAGAAATCTAAACTAAGAAGAAAAACCTACATTATAAATATTTATATAAATGAATCAGTTCAGCTCATTTATCAGTGAACAAATTGAAAATAAGAAAGTATTGGAAAACAGAGTATATCAAACCATTTTTTTAAACATTTGATGAATGTATGCAGAAAATTAAAGTTGTCTTAAATTGCAGCAAATTAAAGTTGTTATGCACAACATTTAAAAAATTTGGAACTAGTTTTGGATCATTATTTAAAAGGTTGACAAAAATAGGTACAGTCATAACAATAATCAATAGATCATAGATTATTCGATACTAAATGAAAAGTGTTCTCTAATTATCAAATTATTCGTCTCTTGTGAGCCTTTCATTGTTGTTAAAACATTTTGAGGTTGTTATAAGTTTCCTGACACATCAGTACCTCACGAACATTGCATCAAGAAAACTGATTAAGCTGATCCCTTTTAAAGCTGTAGAGAAATGAAAAATAAGGAAAATGCATCATTAGATGTAAATGTGTCAGCATTGGGTGCTTTTATAGTTTTTTTAATGACCCTCAAAAGGATATAAGCATTGGAGTTCGTAAAACATGAAGAGTTTCTATTACAGTTTTAAAGATCAACATATTTTCTGGGCACTGACATAACTTTGTACGCGAATCACAAACAAACTTGGGGAATGGCATCCAAAAGATTTTTTGGAGAATGTAATGAAGTTTTGGGTTTCCTCTGAAATTACTATTTGAAAATAGAGAATAATAATGTTTTCCTAATGAACTGATTTTTATTGTAATCTAAGTTGTAATTTAAAAGAAGATTTTATTTCCAACACACCTTCCTCGCCTCCTTCTTCCCCGCTGTGGGCCCTGCGAGGCTCACTGTCACTGCCAGTGGCCGCGGGGCCTCTCCTCCTGCAAGCAGAGCAGCGGCGATGACGTTTCCGCTGGCCCCGCCTGTCACAGAACTCACACATGAGTGACTCTTTCCCCCTGCAAGGGAGCAGAACCACAGAGAAGCCAGAAGGAGCTGTGCTGCTGAAGAGGACTCCACAATACAAGCGTGTTTCAAGAGAAGAAAGGATTGCGAGGAACAGGGCCATATTTAACATGTTTACTGCCTTGGCACCACAAACAACACTGCCCCAATAATATAAATCCAGACAGAAATGATGAGATGAGGTGTGGTATGCATAAAAATGAAGATTATACTGCTTATTGAAGTGTAGTTCTTATTTGTTTTCTATGTGTAACAACTGGAAGGTGTAGTAGACACTACACGCTTTTAGTTGGTAGTAAAGTGTGTGAAGCAGAAATTAACTATGAGCAGAGTATCTGCTCCGAACTGAAGTAACCTCTAAAGGTGAAGTTTCAATAAATCGTAGCATAGTAAGACCCATGCCGTGAATATTTGAAGCATTACCTTTAGAGGTTACTTTTCATGCATATAATTCAGAGCAGATACTCACTTCTACATAACTGCTTCACATACTTAACTACGAAGTAAAAGGGTATAGTAGACACCACACCTTTTATTTTTTAAGCATAGAAACCAAAATATCAACTACACTACAATAATCAGAGGGAGAACATTTTTTTGGTTCCTATGCATACCAACCAATGAATTAAATAATCAATATTTAACCATAAATGAAAAAATGAGCATCTTTAAAATGAATAAAATAATATATATTATTAGTTTCAATAACTCAAATTAAAAATGAAAGTCAAGAAAATTAACATTTTAGAGATGAATTTTCAATATAGTAACTCAGACCAAAACTGTAATTGTTTCTTGGCTATTTACAAAAGTAATAATTCTGTCCCATGAGTAAAAACAACCCTGGTAAGGACTGTGCACTCCAAACAAGAGGAAGGAAGAGGGTGGAATACAAAGTGATGCCTGAAGATCAATGCACATATGTTACATGCATGTTACTGTAATTCAGAGTTCCAAAGCAGTTAACACAGTGACACATATACGGAAAAAAAAACCCTCGAAGAGTTAAAAAACAATTTTTTTATAGATCCTCCCATTGCTAGATGATGACATGAGAAAACATCATTATCATACACACAAATTGAACAGAGATGAGAAGAAACAATTTTACTTGAATACCAGAAAATGGCCCACCTTGGCACCCATATGGGGCTATCTGCTGGTTCCAGCATCTCCTCTGCAGGAGGACTCTTGAGAGGTAATGTTTTAGTGCGCTGAAGTGCCAGTCGGATATCCTTGATGGCTGCTTCCACTGCATCGCTGCCTGCACCAGAAGAACCTGTTTCCAAACTAAGGCTACGATGGGGTTGAGGAGCTGGAGGTGGAGGAGTAAGCTGTGCTCCACCAGAAGCTAAAACAATCACAGAACAAATATTAATTGATTCTTTTCTTCAACAAAACTTTCCTTCACAACTTATAGATTTAAAAAATATTATTATAAGCCTGTTTTCTGAAGGAAATGAATTGCATATTTGTCATATTCAGGTGTTCCTTTACCAGAATGTGTTCAACTATAATTCTATTATATATTCTATAATTCTATTATACAGTATGGATTTCAAAGAAAATAGCTTGTATCCTTTTTTGAGTTACAACTAGTTGAATAGAAATTTTAATTGCCTAGTCTTTTAATGCACAAGACATTCTACGAAGCTAAAAAACAAATATGGACAAGTAAAATATTCCAGTATTCAAAATTCCAGACAATTGAAATTTCTTATTAAATCATGATAATCCAACAGTACAAGGTACAAAAATTTACAATCCAAATTTAACAATCCTAATCAGAAAATTATAATATAAAACTTGGATATTGGAAATAGAAAATTGATCAAACCATATGTACTTCCTCCAGTCTTTCTCACTATCCTTCCTTTAACAAAGAAATTAAATATTTCCATTCACAATTATACCAAGTATGACGTGGATAGTCAAGACTAAGCAAAACAAAAATAGACCTTATTTCATATTTGATTTAAACTCTTTCAAAATGTTCTACAACCATCCTTATAAAAATAAGAAGTAAAAGTAAATGTGAATTCATTGTACTTCAATTCTAGTTAAAGAATTAGAAAATAAATGTCATAGTCTAAGATCTGAAAAACTCAATAAATTTAACAAGTTTATTTTCGATGAACCTGTCAAAAAACAACTATGTATCATCATGAATGATTATTTTGAAATTGTTGTTTGAAATGAAACATTTCAAAATTGAAGCAACATAAACTAAAAGCATTAAATAGGTACACGTCAGAAACAAATACCTAAGAAAGAGATGAAGGTTCCCAATTACAAGGAAAGAAGTACTACCTTTTAACACTGCTGATCAATCATTAAGCATCCTTGAAGCTATATAACAATAGGATTTAAAGAAAAATTTTAAAATTCATTCAAACTAATTTTATGGTACATTTCATGACAGAAGGGGAAAAAGGAACTCCTTGTACTAGACATAATTGACAAATTTTTCATTCCAAATTCTATTTTCAGAAAATATTACTTTACAGTGACAAGAAGTTTAAAATACAATATGGAACACCAAACAAGTGACAGAAATGGGACGAATTCCAGTAAAACCATTGAAGTTAAATAATTATTAGATTTCTCTTGAAGGAAACTGCAAATGCAGAGTACGTAACTTTTGGGAAAATTTTCAAATATCCAGCTAGAATCTTTAAATTTTCACGACACTGCAAAACCACTTGGTCCTGACAATTTTTTTTTTTTGAACAATCCATATTATTTTAAATTAATGAGTACCGTTGTATCATCCTGGCCATGTATCCAAAAGTATTCCTCAGCTTGCAAGGAAGAACCTCAGTCTAGCATTAATCCTTTTATTGGTCCTCCCAATTCCATATCAGACAACATTACTTCATTTGGCTGTCACTGCTGTTTTCAGAGATTTAATGGTTATTACACTTATTTTTATTTTAATGATCTTTTTTTGGTGGGGCTTTAGGGCTTGCCAACGACAAGGTCATTAGAGCCTTTGTTTTAAAAATGATCAATTTATGTTATTAAAATGCAAAATCTATTTAACTTTAACAGCAAGATGAAATGGAAACTTATTTAAATTACACCCTAAATTAAAAATTAACAAAAAGTTCAAACAGCTTTTGAGGAAGTAATTTACCCCTCCCAAGGCAAGCAACGTTTCTGTCACCCCAAATATCTAGAAAATAACATTTTGATTGAAATAAAATAAAGTTTAAAATATTAACAAAAGTAACGCAACAATGTCAAAGAAACTAGAATAATTGAAAGATTTGGTTAGTTTCCTACAAAAAAATATGGTTTAAGTTTCAAGGAGACAGGAAGTAAAATGAAAGAGATGCAACAATTCAGTCTTTTAATCAGTTGAAAACCAACATTAACATAATACAATAAATACATGCAAAAGTCTAACTGTAGAAAAACATAAGTGCTACAGCTCATTCACAATCATGGAATTAACGTAACATTATGTAGAATTGTCATGTGAGCAGCGTCCGGGGAAAAATATCGCGAATAATTAAGAACAACATCCAAAAGATTTCGGCGAATCCGTATCATGTAGAACTTCCTTTTTATCTGGAGAGGATGCATCAACTCTTCTTTTAATACTTGCAGCTAATTCAATAAACACTTTTTCAATGTTTTTACCGGACTTGGCTGAAGTTTCATAGAAAGTCACTCCAAGGTTTTCCGCGAAACTTTTCCCCATAGCTGTTTCAACGGCTCTTAGGGTCGCTGGAGCATCACACTTGTTTCCAACTACTACTCTATCTGCGTCTTCATTAGCATACCTATCTACTTCACGCAACCAGTCAAGGAGATGGTCAAAAGACCGTCTATCCGTGCAATCGTATACTAGAACAACGCCTTGGGAAGATCTATAATAATTAGGCACTATTGTACGGAACCGCTCTTGCCCGGCTGTATCCCAAATCTGTAGTTTCACTTTCTTGCCGTCAACTTCTAACATTTTGACGTAGAAATCTACACCAATCGTCGTGTCATGAGCTTGGAGAAATTGGTTGGAAACAAAACGATTACTAATACAAGACTTTCCTGTGCCACTGTCGCCCACCAACACAACCTTGAATAAATAATCGAACAATGGAGAATTCATTGCCATTGTTGTTGCTATAAGTTTGAGGATTTCTCGTCGGATCCAAAATATGGCAGTTAAGTCAGCGTCGTGAAACAACAAAATGTCATTCGAAACTACTGCGCACAACACAATCGACGCAGCATGGACTTTCCCCCGAAGTAATCGCACTGTACACACACTGACCAGTTCACTTGACTGACTAGCAACACAGCGGGAACCCACATCCCTCCGTCCAGATAGCGCAGTCCATTCAGATAAGCAAGGCGTTGCGAATATGACTGGCACTGTAACGACTCACACCCGGACAGTGGGCAGGCTGCCCAACGACTAACCACGAGCAGCTATCGTACGATGCGAGCCAAGTTTCCGGTGGCGCCAGCGTCCTTGAGCAGCATCTGTAAGCGCGCTTCGTAGCTTCGAGGGTCTTTCAAGCGTTGCGCAACACTAAACCTCCTCCCATTAGCGTTTGCTACCTAGTTAATGATCAGAGACAGCGTGAGCTAAATAGGTACGTTGGCGACGCGCTGATAATATAACATCCAGCGTACTGATAACAGTTCCATGACAAATCCTTATCTGTCAGTAATAAATCAACGATAAAAGAATTTATAAAGTATCTTAGTTAAAACAAAGTTACCAACTGCGCAACAGAGTTGAGGGGCGCTGTAGCGGCGAATTAGAGAACATTGCGAGAGGACGTCGAGTGGGCGTCGCAGTAGCGACGTGAGTCGCTTGTTAAAGAGTGATGTAGAGGGAGCGGGTGTTCCACTAGCCCATCAGCACATTGAACGCGTGTTCACGCACGCGCACTAGTAGACGTCGTCGCCGGCGGCGAAGACACTTTCGTTCGGCCCCTCCACCTTTCGGTCGGCAACCATCCAAGGACGGGAAGTAGCTGCTGTTGAATCACGGACACTTCGCGGACTCTGCTCTTTGCTCTCTTCCCGCGTTCACACGGTCTTCCCTCCGTTGCGTGAGGATGTTACGTCACTCGCGGTTGATAAAATAAAAATTATTTCGTCAGAACTTTAGGAACTATTATGCTGCGACACGTCTAAGTTATTAGTTACATTTAAAAGTTGAGGGAACACGTAATCTGTTTAATATCTTCAAGTCATAAATCAAATTAATCGCAAACACGGTCCCTACTGTCTGTTGAATTAACGAAATCTTGTTCTAGTTCGAGGTTTTCTTGGAGGAGACCTTGACGTCAGCTCGTAAGTCTCGTCCGCAACGCTCCTCGTTGTCTGTCCCCGTGACGTTCCTGCCCTCGCCCCAGCGCGTTGGTGAGGCGGGGCTGCGCTTCCTCAGCAACATCGGCCTCGTTTTTTCTGATCGGTAGTAGTCTCCAATAGACAGCGCTCAGGTCGCGAGGACAACCCCACGTCAGACCGACTCTGCACGGACCGAATCAAGCTCAGGAAGGCCTCTTCCACATTGTCCCCGCGTAGTGCAGAGGTCTCGAACAAGCTAACGTTCGCGGTGTTTGCGAAGTTCTGCGCCTGATCGCCATTCACTTCTCTCGTCTCCCCCAGGTCGCATTTCGTACTTACTATTATTTTCTCAGCTGAAGGCTCCGCGTAATCTCTAATCATCTGGAGCCATTCCGGGACTTTGAGAAAAGATTGGAGGTCAGTGCAGTCGTACACGATGATCACGGCCTCAGCGAAGCGGAAGTAGTTCGGGACGATGTTGCGCATCGATTCTTGGCCGGATGTATCCCACAGTTGGACCTTGATGCGCTTGTTGTCCATACGAAGCAGGCGCACGCAGAAGTCGACGCCGATAGTAGAAGGAGGGGAGGGATGGAACGAATTAGCGGCGAAGCGTTGCGCTAGGGAAGTCTTCCCAACGCCTTTCTCGCCGACCAGCACCACTTTGAAAACGTGGTCGAACCGGAAGCCGGTCACTGCCTCCATTTCTTCAACCATGTTCCTAGTTAACTTTTATAAATAGCGATGTCTTGATATAATTCGGTCACGTGATTATGTGTTTAAGATCCAACTGTTCTGTCAAAGTAAAAAACAAAAAACTGTCGATCAGACGAGTTCGCAGGCACCACTGGTCGAAAGTAATCAACTTCAGTCTTATCTGCGGAAGCCAAAATTAGAAGCTCCCGGCGTCTCAGATTTATCTAATAAATTCTGCGGTGCGAACGAAAAACTGGTGGATCTAGCAGAATGAACAGATTGGTTGGATAGAAAGAGCGTCTGCAAGCAGCCAGCTTCACTTCTGACCGCACAGTGGGCAACTACTGATAAGGACGACCAAACCTCCATGAGGTCGCCACGGCTGGAGGGGTATGAGTAGGAGAGGGAGGGAGGGATGGTCGGGGCAAATCAACGCATACTATTGGTGGTCATGGGTCCCTGAAAGGAAGCTCATTTGAGACCTACATATCTGAAGGAACACAAAAGCTTTGTAAAGAAAAATTATCTTCGCTACTTGAACAAGAAAAAATCTCGAGATAAAAGCTGTAGAAAGATAATAGAACTTTGGAGTGTTCAGTTCATAACAACAAAATGTGGTAAGGAAAATGCATAATAAAACAAGGAGAGGGAGAAAGTAATTAAGAAAGAATAATATCCCATATTTTTAGACGCTTATACGTTTCGAGTTCAGCAGTGAAAGTAAACAGTAGTCGATGAAGAAATGCAAACATTGGAACTTCCAAGTACACTAGAAAGTCTTATCAAATGACATATCTTTTCTTACACGATTAAAATAAACATATCAAAGGAATATTTCCCTCTGATAACACGAATTTGCTCAGATAATATCCTTAGACTTTGAAAACGTCTTCGTTGCGACACGTTTGTCTTCCGCAATAAGAGAGGGAAACTTGAGAAATAATGGAACCATGGTAGAAAATATGGTACAAAATAAGTCAGTTGGCCGATAACTACATTTAAGTATTCCAATAATCACATTAAAACAGAGTTTATTTTATCATTTGTCATCGCACATTATTTAATAAAACTAACAGAACTGAGTGTGTTTAGACCAGAGTATGAATTTTCGAAAATAAAAATAAAAAGAACTCTTTAAAAAAGCATTTCTTAGAAAATGTACTACAGAAACATACTAAAAGGTTATTAATTTACTAACATTATTTTTGAGACAGCCTACTTTCAACGAAACAAATTAAAAATGTGTTTAGAAAATCCCCAAATTATCAAAAAGTAAAGACAAAATAAAATGAATTTTCGAAAAAGGGATAGTTCAATAATATAACACGTGTATAAATAGACATTTTAAAATGGATAAAATGAATATGTATTTAAAAAATACGGGTTTGTCAGAAATTTATAGCTGAAAAGCTATAAGTGCGAAAATCTAAAAGACAAAAAGCAACATGCTGTGCATGGTTTACATTGATGTCAAACAATCGAAGTATTTTCTATAGCGTAAAAGTAAACATCTGAAAACATTATGGGAAAACGGTGACGTAAAAGTACATGTAAAAAAGCAAAAACAACTGATTTGGGTAAAAAGTCTTGGAAATGTATTTTGAGACGAGAGCTACTCGAGGAGTCAATGTCTGTCAGCAGCACATGCGCACGTTCTCAGCAAACGGATCGAGTTCTAACGCGTACTCAACCACGGAGCGCATTTCCGCTTCCGCGTATTCCGCTCGCCGCTTCAAGGAGCGCAACAAGGTCCTAAACGCCGCTTGTACATTGGTCCCTTCCACCGCCGAAGTCTCGAAGAACGGCACGCCCGCGGAATCGGCGAGCAGGAGCCCCGAGCGGTAGTTCACTTGTCGCTCGCACCCTCGATCACACTTGTTTCCCAGCAGCACTCTCTCCACGTGCTCGTCCACATACGTCGACACGTGTCTCAACCATTCGGGCACATTCCGGAAGGAGCGTTCGTTCGCGATGTCGTACACCACGATCACCGCGTTCGCCAAGCGATAATACAGCGGCACCACGGCGCGGAATTGTTCTTGTCCCGCTGTGTCCCAGATCTGCAATTTGACCACTTTGCCTTCGATTTCGAGGATTCTCGAGTAGAAGGCGGCGCCGACGGTGCTGGAGGAAATGTCGCTAAACGAACCGGTGGCGAAGCGCCGAGCGAGGCAAGACTTGCCCACGGCTTTGTCCCCGACCATCACCACTTTGAAGATGTAGTCGTTGTCCGGGAATCTAGCCATAATTGCGTCGTAGTCGAACAAAGCGAGGTCGAGAGATAGATAGGCCAATGATCTGTGCCCGGTAGATAGGCCAAGCGCGTCGGCGGCGCAGCGTAGGGGATCGAGCGAGTTCCCGTAAATCTGGTGCACGCGCCGCGGATAAAAACCACACACTGAGCTTCTTCGGCAGCAGTGAAATGTATCTGACGAGACACGGTAATCAGCGAAAGGGAGGGGGATGGGTGATACGAGAGGAGGGAGGGGGATGCTGCCTGATTCTTTCGGGGAAGCACATGGCCATGTTTGGGACGCACGCGGTTGACGCATTGGGATATCCTTTCGAACAAAGCGTGAGTCACTCCCTCGGCGTTTTATTTTATTTACGTCCAAGTAACACACACAACCTTCGGGATTCACAAGATTTTCGAGAAAAAGACTTGGACTTCTAAAATCATTCACTCTGCATTATGGGAGGGGTTTCAACCTCAAAGGGGTATGAATGTACGAACAATTTTGGTGCAAAATGAAGCTAGTTTGAAGATGATAACGATTCTATAAGAATATATTTTTATTGCGAATAATAGGTCTACGTACCAAACAATTTTTTTAAGGAAATAGAAGAATTTTTTTCATTCATTGGCATGAGTGGGGGGACTTTCAGCCCCCTCCCTCTACATCCCCAAGTCCACCAATGAAACTCAATAAGAATAATATTTACGTTTAACAAAACCTTTCATATGAATGTGGAATATTAAAAACTACATTTATGATTTTCTTGAGCATTTTGTGTTAGTTACGATCCTGCCAGTTCTATAGCGCGCCCACGTCAAATCAAATGTGAGCTATTACGCAAAGAACCAAATTCTACTAAATTATACAATTAAATTATTTTAACCAAACAAAGTGGGTTATTTTTAGAGTCATCCTTAGCTCAGCGAGCAATGACTTTTCTAAACTTGCCTTATCCACTTCTCTCCATTACCGCGATAAAATTTGTTTGCATAGGTTTTGACTCTCTTGCTTCACATATTTCTATTCTTTTCGAGACACTACTATCAAGAGCTATCTGCGTTTGAATAAGTGCTAATGAAATAAATGCCTAGATGCGATCATTTTCTGTTAAGTTTTCTGAAAAGGAAAAGACAAAGACAAAGTCGACACTTGAATGCTAATCTTATTTTGGTCACCCTAAAATAAATTTAAGACCATAATTGAAAATTCATTTTGAGAAAAAATACAGAATACATAAGATTTTATAACAAAAATATTTTGGTACTTGTAAAATACCAGCTAAAAATCGTAAAAGACAACACCATCACATGTCGAAACAAGACTAAAAATCTAACCAGTTACGCTAATCTAAAACAAAAGAAATGTAACACTCCAACTGGAATGTTATACATTGATAATAAGAAATATAAAGTTAAGAAATAGAAAGAAAATCAGAAGTAGATAACTACCCCTCTCGGGAAAAAATTATAATTTAATTTTTTTCTCGGAGAAATTTTTTACTCGCTTTTAGAGTTAGAATATTCTGCAGCGATTTATGATTCTAAATACTCATAATTACTTGGTCAAGTATTTTCAAATTTCTTTTTTTGGTCGTACTTGAAACAGAAAGGACCAAATCAAAAAATAATTACAATATCTTGTTTTTACGGAGAGAAACAAGATAATAGAGATGATGATGTTTACTCGACTAAGAATCAAGTTTAGACAGCATATTTCTATCATGGAAAGGTCACATCTCGATCCGAACCACAAAGATTCGTCCTTCGCTTGTGCATATCGCTCGGCGAATATTAAACAAATTTAAAAGACGAAATTAATTATGCTGTTTACAAATGTCGTACTACCAAGTTTGAATGTTGGAGCTCCGGGTGCCGGATGGAGCAGCGAATTTGTTGCATTGTTGTTAAACCCTTCGTCTAATTTAGTGTAGACAAAAATAGCATATTTACACACAAAAACCGAGATAATTAGTTCGTGAGATCGTAAATTTGAAAATCGCATTCACCTTTTTATACGTACGACATAAAATTCTTCTTTTTAAAAGCGGAATTTGGATAAATCCTGACCTAAAGAGTTCTCATCTTTAATAGTATTTTTTCTCGGTGAGTGAGTGGTCAGGACAATACCACATATACACATAAAAATAAACTTCCTTGTTTATTTGAACACAAACCTTACTATATCGCGTTCATTGTCAAGTTTTACAACAATCAAATAAACCAGAACTTTGTACACTTTGTCAATAAAGTAATTCAATTAAATATTCAATGTGTGACATTTCCCAATAAAATGTTAAAATGTGTATTCAATTGAAGATATAGTTTTCTTATAAATTTTTAAAGCACAGGTTGAGTCGAAAAACTCAAAAGATAAACTTTCTTTGTTTCCTATCTAACTTACGATAACAAATCAACCTACCATACTGAAATATTCCTTATACAGTAGAACCTCGATTATCTGGGGTAATGGAGGGGAAGGGTCGCACTGATAAATTGAAACCACTGATAATCGAGACACTTTATTTAATGAATTATGTACATAAACATGCATACACATGTGTGTAGATTGTCAGGGGTTGAAATATGAAGTAATCAGTCGTTTCTTGCTGTTTGAAATGATTTTCCTTACTTCATTTCTAATATTTCACAAATTCGTTACGTACCAAAGTTTTATCGGTACCTGAGGGTCTCTGTCTCAAAGTTTCGAGGAACGTACGTACAACTGTGAAGATAGTAGGAAGTATTTGGATTTATATATGTTAATACATTTATTGTCAAAAAAGCAGTAAAAACTCGCATGGCGACGTGAAGGACTACTAATTTACTCTATAGTATAAATTGTAGTTGAAATTCTTTTTTTTTTTTGACGGAAGAGTTGGTTAATTACCACGGTTAATCGCGAACACAGTTAGTCGAGGTTCTATTGTACATTCCATATTCCACTTCTAATCTAAGCAGAAAGAGATCCGCTGAATTTAGGCATATCTAGCATTCATGTGATCTTCAGGGTCTGTTTATATTTAAGCACAAACTCGGCTATTTATTCACCTTATTCATACGTTTATAGATTACATGTTGAACAGAAAATTATTGTCTGCTAAAAAGTGGGTCGTTCTATTTCAACAACTGTTATCTACAATTTTAACGACGATAGTAGTTCACGAATTAGGTCAAGTCTTATGATTTAGGAACACTCGAGTAGAATTCACTCAAACCATTGCTAACCTAACCCATTCAACCGAAAGTTAAGGTTCGATTGAGTTGGGATAGGCTACGAATACTTTACGTACGAGTGAATGGGGCAAATTACACTTATTCAATAACACAGGCACAAAAAATAAAAATAGGTTTGTTCCAAAGACTACAATCGGATTTTTTACTATAGACCCCTGACTTCTAATAGCCGTGGAGTGCAACAAAAATCGCAGAAAAATACAGTTACCACCATTGGAATTGGAATTTTGTTTTGCATGTACACAAGTGAAAAACTTGGTTTTATGAATGAACATTAATTTTTTAAAGCCTGAAGTGTTTCAAAAAGTGTGATAGTTTTGCGTTTTTTGCCGATACGTCGACTTCATTATTTTTTATAAAATAAACTAAGAGTGACAAAATAATTCTTATTCAGCGAATGATAAGTTTTGTGTTGGTGACATTATTTATCAATTTTAAACTTCTGCATGCAAAATATAATGAGTTTTTTTTAAACACTGCTAAAAAACGACCAGACACATTATTAAGGAATAAAATTTATACTGTCGCACTCAGAAGAATGCCATGATCACATTACAATTGAATTTAAATGTTTAAAACTATTTACTCAGCCTCCAAGTGCTAAATAAAACCATATTTTAAATAAACGGCCAGCGGTGCATTATAGTTGCTGCATTATGCGCGTTGCTGCCAAAGCCGTATTCAGTCGTCAGATGTGGAGTCCAGCATGTCAAAGCTATACCAGGTCAATGGAGTGATACGCGTGGCAACAATGCGCCTCACTGAAATTCATCGCAGGTCGCTAATTGAAAACATGGTTTTATTTATCATTTACTGGAAGTTCAATAAATAGTTTTAAACGTCTGCATTTATATGTAATGTGATCATGGCAGTCTTCTGAGTGCGACAGTATAAATTTTATTCCTTATAATGTGTCTGGTCGTTTTTTAGCAGTGTTTTTGAAAAAAATTAATAACTCATTATATTTTGCATGCAGAAGTTTAAAATTGATAAATGTAGTCACAAACACAATACTAGTCATTTGTAGCAGCATATTATCACTCAGAACAGCTACATATTATCACTCCATGCATGTTATTACTTACTTGAATAGATATTACATGTTATCACAAGGAAGACATTCTGTGTTCTAAGATACCGAACGCAAGACAGACGAACGTTTGTTTATGTACTCCGAAGAATGATATATGTACGCGCTCCTAGATAAGAAATGATGTTTGGAGCTTACTAGAATAAGACAAAACTTATTGACAAGAAATACGAACGCTGTTAGGAAGGTTCCAGAACAGCGACAAAGGATTCTCTCGACGAATCAGAAGGTTACCAAGGTGAAATTATTTTGTTGATCACAGCTAGAATTCATTCTGACTGGAGAGCTGCCACTGAGAAGACCCCTGTGTTACGCTCACGGATGTACGAGACGCCGTTCCTCGCTACCCGCGCTCAGATCAGTCAAACGACTAAGTGTCATTACTGCAGCATATAAACATTGTGACTGAACTTTGTGAAGTGATTTCTACAACTCAAATCCGAGAGTGCTGCAGGCTACTGCACAGACACTGTATTCTCAGGAATTGCAGACGATTTGACGTGCCCTACTGTTGTTGGCATATTTTCCCATGTTATATGTTTTTCTTTCTACGAGCACTTAGTTTCTGCTCCAATTTGATAGAATAAAACTCGTCCTTTTCCTGACAAAATATTTCTGACTTATTTATTTTGAAGGGGATTTCGTAATGGAACAACGCAGTTGAAACCTGTTAAGTAACGAAAACAATCACCCTGACAAAATAAATAATTTTGTGACCCCAACGCGATACATTCACTGAATATGAATTATTTTGTCATTCTTAGTTTATTTTATAAAAAATAATGAAGTCGACGTATCGGTATAAAAACGCAAAACTATCGCGCTTTTTGAAACATTTCAGGCTTTAAAAAATAGATGTTCATTCATCAAACCAAATTTTCACAAAATATGCAAAACAAAATTCCAATTCCAATGGTGGTAACTGTATTTTTCTGCGATTTTTGTTGCACTCCACGGCTATAACAAGTCAGGGGTTTATAGTAAAAAATCCGATAGTAAACGACGAGCTGAATCCGAATCCGGGGTCAGAATTGCCACAGCCACCACAAATTTTTTAATTCGTATTTTCGTTTTCAGAGCGTCCAAATACATAAGGTTCAAAAGTATGGTCTTTGGAACAGAAGAATTTTTTTTTTGATCTTGTGTAATTGTAGTAACAGATCGATGATAAAGTTAATTTTTAGCCGTAAATCAGTAAATGTCTAAACTGAATGATATTTCAGAAATTTCTCGAACAATTTATAGCTATCAATGGTTATAATTGCCCGCAGTTACGGATTTTTTTGTAATATGAGATAATTATTTCTCAAATTATACAAGCTCTTATGACCTACGTACATGTACAAGAAATTAATAAACATCCTTTTTTTTCGAGTGAAATACTCAATTTTTTCAAGTTGTAAATTTTTTCCCGAGTTGGGAAGTAAACAGTTGGACTGTGGTTATGTTTCGTGACACAAGATGACCCTTGTGAGCTATCGGAGATTTTAAGTAAAGCTTAATATCATGAAAACGAAATTAATTCGGGGTTTTAGCAATTCATTATGAAAGTACTCTGGTGTTATACAATACAGAATCATATAGATTCTATACAGTCATTACGTAACATTCACGCACGCTTTGTCATTCCCAAACCATTGTCATCTCATTCTCATATTTACCTCCAGCACTCAAGGTTGCTTCAAGAGATTTTATGAAAATTCGAAAACAAAAATTACTCTTACGACAAGTGCTTAGGTTTTGCTTAATCAAGTTTTCAGCATTTCAATCTTCATTACTGATACACGGTAATTTTTATGCACATGAAACTGATCTTACATTCTAGAACTGATAGCTACAAAGCAATACTATTTATTGTATCAATCGGTGGAGTCAATAGGATTTACGCGAAAACACGTATTATTTAAGTTGTCCTCTCAATTAAGTTATTTCATGCGACAAAGTAACTATTTTAATATTTTTAGCATTAAAATTTTGACGCATTTTAGCAATTTGTTTATTTTATTATTAAACCAAAAGAAAAACAAAAACCATGGCAATTGGTGACGTCTATTTCAATTAATGGTATAGGTGTAACTGATTGGTTGTAGTGGTAAATGTAAAATCATTTTCAAAATGCATCACACAAAAAATACGTCCACAAATATAAACAACACTATCTGAACATTATTCAACTGGACGTTTACATAAAATAAAATTCGCAAAAAGTTACATTAAATTTACTCAAAACTGAAATATGTTTGTCTAAGACTGAAACTATAAGAGCAAGTTATGCTGCGTTACTTTCCCAGTAGACTGAGCACGTTCCGGAGCTATTGTAAACGTTGATAAAGGAGGGAAAAATTATCCCAGAATATCGCAGGGTTTCGAAATACGACTGTCCAGTCAGAAGCCGAACGTAATTTCCACATCTCATAAAATACTTATATGCATTTTCTACATGAGGTATATATTTTTATTGGAGTTCAAGAAATAGAGCAGACAATTTCAGAAGAATAGTGTTTATTACAAATTCTCTACAAAAAATAAAAGAAACTGCACTCCAGGAAAAGGAACACTTTTTCTTCTCATAAAATACATGGTGCAATAAGAAAAAAAATACAGATTTTTATAAGCACTAAGAACTTGGATTAAGATTCCTTTGAATCCAGGAACATATAACCTTCACAATTAAATTAACTAGAAAAAATACTCGTCAACCATATTTATATATTCAAACGTTATTCTATTTTAGGAATTTAAATATGTATTCATATATGTTGGATTCATACTCATATGTATTCATATTCATGACACTCCTAAATAATTTGATTTACTCAATATTAATCCATTTTTTAAACAATAATTGATTCAGCAATATATTCGTTAAGGTTTCGTCGATAACTATTTATTTTTGACCTTTTTCAACATGAATTCGATAATGTGACCTAAATTATAGATTAAAAATACTAAACATGCTGTAAGTATTTAGAATCAACCAAGTATGTAAAGAAATGTGTGTCGAAACAAAAATTGGTTTCACCATCGATGTATCTATAACGAAGACCCATAAAATACACATAGGAACTTTTAAAACTAATTAGACAATGCAAACACGATTCATTCCTTCAAGTACATCTCACAGGTGAATAAAGCTTTAGCGGATTGCGTCATATCTATTTTGCAAACACTTTTCGGACATAGAGCAACTACATGAGATATGTCATCCCCTTAGTTGAGCTTAGTCAATCAGAAAAGGAACACAAATTAACTGCTTATTACTCAGGTAAATGCTGCGAGTCACTATAACAGTTTGCCGTAAATAATATTTTATACGTACTTCCTAATTATTTTCAAGCAAATTATTCAAAACAGTAGTTTCTAACAGCAGAAATAATATTTTAGAAGTATGTAAAGAACTTCAGCCATCTTGACCTACAGTATAATAAACTAATCAAGTGCTCGTTGCTAATATGCGACTCCCTCTCCTGGACTACATTTTCATATTTTTGAGGTTTTTACTTTTCACGGGAAACCCGAGCTAATAATATGATTTTCGATTACTTACGTTAAAAAACTGATGCTAAAGATGATTCATTGTTACTTCAAATATGAAAAAAAAAAGTTATTTTATTTAATAATGTTATCATTTATCTTATTTGTGTTGCGATATTCTAGTACCGCTGGATACCAGGCACTTCTCTAATATTTCCCTTTCATACTTAGTTCCACCGTGTTCACACGAAGTTTCATTACATGTTCATCTTGGACCATTCTGACAAAGACTTCTTATTCCCTAAAAAACATAAAAATTAAACACAACTGATTCCTGAAGTGAAGCATTTTAGGCGAAATGGTGCATCTCTGAAGGACTTCTCGACACACACAAATTGTAACATTTTGAGAGATATATTAAGGGCAGATTTGACGATATCTTCAAGTCTTAATGTAGTTCCTAATAAACAATGATAGCAGTTCTTAAACCATCAGAAGAAACATCGCCCCGTACACCAAGACGAACGCTGCGTCGGTTCATCGTCATGAAGTGGCACAACATTGGTTTCCTTCTTCACGTCTGGCTCCGCAGCCAAGATGGCGTCTACGAGCGCGATGAATGCCGCGTCCACATTGGAACCATCTTTCGCTGACGTTTCCAGGAATGTGACGGCGCCCAGACGCCGCGCCAAGGCAGCTCCTTCGTCCGGTAACACGGCGCGTACTTCGCCGAGGTCCGTCTTGTTGGCGACGACCACGCATGTGACGGAGGAGCGCGTCAGTTGGCCCAGTGCTTCTGCCCACAAGGGAAGGTTACGAAAGGATTCAGAAGAAGTGCAGTCGTAGACGAGGAGACAGCCGTGAACGCCACGGAACAGCACGGGGACGACGGCGCGGTGACGCTCCTGTCCTGCGGTGTCCCATATCCGTACCTACATACAGGTAGACCCCTACTCAGAGACGATGTTCAAGGCATGGCCAGACTCATTGGCGGCTAAGTGACAGTGCGTCGTGATATAGGACATCAAACTCCAAATCGAATTTATTTTCTTTCCGATCTTTACAGCATCATTCCGGATAAGCGAGCTAAAATTATTGTTGTTGGCTACGATTTTTTTGAGTAACGTTAGGGGCCGTCCATATTACAATATTACAATTTTTAAACAAACCCCAGTCTCATCACAATTCACCAGTAATGATACGTTTAGGCGAAGTAAAACACAATTTGTTTTTCCTTCTTCAAAACCCACAATCATTCTACTACAATTCTCCAAATCTACTCACAACCTTACAACCATCAAGCAATTCCTAGTTTCACTCAGGTCTAACTAGTTAAAGACTTTGGACCTGAGTTAGACTAGGTATTGGTTGTTGGTTGTAAGGATGTGAGAATATGTGGAGAATTGTAGTAGAATGGTTGTGGGTTTTGGAGGAGGGAGTTTGCAGGATTGGTGTTGTGAGTGGTATGGGATGATATGAACAGTATAATCATGTTTTAGAATTGTTAGCTCTGAAGCAGATATAAAACACATCGAATGTTGACGTAACAAAAAATTGTTTTATTTTGCCTGAACGCAAGAATATCCTTATTTGTGTAATATGGATAGGAGGTTAGCTGGATGGATATTGCAGCTGATCAACGATATCTCTAACCCCTCCCTCAATAATTACGCGATGCTACCCATCTTCCCAACCAAAAAAATTGATTTTGTTACNGAGCTGATCAACGATATCTCTAACCCCTCCCTCAATAATTACGCGATGCTACCCATCTTCCCAACCAAAAAAATTGATTTTGTTACTTTTCGGAACACATGAATAGCGACAAATTACGATACACATACTTAATGTTCGTTCCTCATTGCCCTGTGATCTCATCGACATTGGAGTACATGGATTATAGTGACAAACATTAAGGTTAAAAGTATCCTACAAAAAAAAACTTAAGAGTTACAAAATTCCAATTCTAACACGCCCTTCCCGTGTAAAGCAGTGTAACGATATCAACCCCCTTTCCCCTTCAAGATGTGTTACCTAATTTATGAACGGTCCCTAACATTGTTCCAAAAATCGCCCAAACCCATGGGAGTTTTAAATCAATTAAAATATCGAAATACATACCAGCCAATTATGTGACCGCATACCCTAATGTATTTTTCACCGAAATGGTATGCAAGTGTAATTTCTGGTACTATCTGTAGTTTTTAATGGAACTAGAGTCTTCAACATCTGCTGTCTTAAAATCTTAGAAATCGTGATATTACTGTTTCATATTATAATGTAATAATTTAACGTGGATATTCCACTTCAATTCACGTCTTTTGAGCGGTGACCTTTAGCTTATCGTAAAACAGAGCGAAGGTAGGTCCTCAGGGAAGTTGAGTAGCTTGGAGACATAAGAGTTAGAAAAGTCGTCGCAATATCGTTTTCCATTATACTCAAGCGACTTGGAGCGCGTAACGCATTTGTCCCAGTTATTTTTAAACACTGAATAACGTTTTTAATACAAATAACAGAACTCACACAGTGCTGTATTTTGAAGGTATAAAAAATCAAGCACTTTAATAAAAGAATATGGTACGTGCATACGTATATGAACAGTTGACATCAATCATTTTTAAAGAATGCCCTGTTTGGAAAACAGTTTCGCGAGCTGCAATCATTCATTATTCGAACACCTAAAACAATAATCCATAATTTCAATTTTCATAACATAAATTTCATTTCTATAATATTTTACTCTTTAATTTCTTAATGAATATTAACTACTACGACGAGATAAACAAAATCGCTGGTTTGGCAATCTCAAATAGTATTTACTAATAAATTAATTTTGCGGTTGAATAATTTGCATGGTGCCACGAATTATGTATCGGGCCCCGGGTTGATCCAGGGTCAAGAACGAAGCCTATGTGTCATTGATTTAATGCATGCACGATTCACGTACCTGTGTTGAATGATGCGAAAGACTTCAAAAAAAACTAATAGGTACGCTAATACAAAATGGATGTATTAAGTCCTGATTTGAAGTGTAAGTATTGCAAATAAAATACTTCTCTGAATAACAAATATTAGCAAAAACAAAGATTGATGATCAGATTTTCTTGCCTTAATTGTGTTAATGTCACTTACTACCGATGCACTTAGAACGAACCACCAAAGAATCTGGCCAAAATTGTCAATGACAAAGGAATTTCGAATTCATTATTGGATTCCTGTAACGTCTGGAATTTATTGCAACCTCTCCACTTACAACCTTTCATTTCCCATTAACCCAATTCCTCATAATTAGTAATTAGCCATTTGAAAGTATAACAACATGTTCTTTGAAATAAACAAGCTTTTGCATTTTGCTCCATTCACAAATTAGTCATTATTAGACCCAACATTTTGATGATTGTGTCTTCACTGATGATGAATAATTCTGAATATAACACAAACACAATTATGTTAGTTAGAGTATATCTAAGGAACAAAAAAGCTTGTAAATGTTTGTACAAACACACCGGTTTTCTTTTCAATTGATTAAATTAATAAGTCCCGCTTTCGTACGTTGGAATAATATGGTTTTACTCTTTATGTTTATTGCGACCCCTCCAATACAAAAATAAACTTTTTGGGTCGAGATTAGAAATCATATCCAACTCAACAATTTTTGTCCAAATTGACCTGACTTCCCATAAAATACACTGGGGACCTTCACAGGTAAATGCTTATAATCAACTTCCTTTTCAGACTAACTTATGTCGTGATTAATTTGTTTATAAATAAGTCAAAAAAGCTTCTAAAAATGTTAACGATTTGTAATAATTGTGAAGGCTAATAGATTTTAACACATTCTCACTAAAATGAAGTAATTAAATATTTTTAAGACATAATTTTACCAAATATTTCCCTGTTATAAGAGACAATATAATCTGTTTTTCTAATTCTTTAGTTACGCGTCCAGAGGGATTTAAACTACTTTCTAAAACTATATCAAGTTACTGCAATTCTTACCTAAGAAGTCAAAAATTAAAACAATAATATATTTTAGTACAACTACGCCATGTAAGATGTAATAAATATCTAATGTAGCTACAAGTTCAAAGTTCTTTGAGGATAAATATTTGTTATCTTGTGTCCATAGATAATTTCCAAGTCTTGATTAAAGACCATGAAAATAGTCGAAACTTTGGACCAAAACGCAATAGCTTGATTTTCTTCAAAACTATAAATTACCCAATTTTATACCTGTATTTTCCTTCCATCCTTAGCCTCCAATGTGCGAAGATGAAAGTCATAGCCAACAGTTGGTACCACTGAGAGAAAAGTACCAGACGTAAAGCGAGCAGAGAGGCTGGTTTTCCCTCCGCCCATATCGCCAACCACAGCGAGTGACAGTTGCCGATCGAACCGTTCCGTCGGTTTATAACGAGGACGCCGATCACTTGCCATTGTACAGTGTAGTTGAATATCATAGGATAAAGTGAACAAAGCTTCTTCTCCACACCGGTTCGATTTTATGTAATCCCTTTCCTTATGAGTTATCACAGTCGCACAGCGCAAGTTGTCTCTTATCAGGAGAACCTGCTCAATCGACAAGGAAAATAACTCCTTTCTATAGGTTCAATGTGTAAATTAGCCGTAGCATCAATAGTTATTGCCAAATAATATGAAAAATTACACACGATTTTCTTGACATCTTGATGAAATCGAGCATCAAACTTCAACTCGTCGAACACTTCCGAGTTAAATAAAGTTCGATTGTTTATGTCACGTTTTAACAGGACATACAGCTTAACTAGACAGTTGTTAACACACGCTGGTTGTTTATCGCATTGTCAGTCTTGAAACAATATTGTAGCACTCAAAAATTGTATTTCATACACAGTTTTCTTACGCATACATTTCAATTGCATGCTTAAGGAAAAACAGGTGAGTTGACACAACCGCATAATCATTTCAAAACCCAAATCTTCATTACAAGATCTTCATGTTGTTATTATTATTTTCCACTTCCCTGAGGTAACTCAACATACATTTGACAGTCCAAAAAAGTTCCAGAACATTTCATGCAACCAGTGTCAGAAGCAGACACTTCAAAAAACTGAAGAGCAGACAGAGTTACTAAGAAAATAAATCATGTAATGCATACGACTATTGTGGACAGAACATTCCAGTAATGCAACGCAACTCGAAAGAGTGTCATAACTAACCATATGAAAAAAACAGCCGTTCTTCAAGCAGCGTATCACCTCCGCCGGGTCAGTCAAGTCACTACACTACACTGCACTGCACCCAGCATTTCGTCCAAGAGCCACTACATTCTGACCGATAAGAAACTTCCTACCACGCAGGGAACATCCGCTAGTGTCGGTTCTCGCATAAATACTGCCGACTTTTTTCCTTTTCACCATGACTCGCCTGCCTCAAAGTCGAGGTCAGCAAATTTCATTTTATTCCTGTATTTCACTTTCGATAGGATGGGAAAGGTGGAATAATAATGGTAATAATTATAATAATAATTTATTGTCAAAAGATCAGCTAATATTGTGGACATGGAGGACAATAAGCCAATTTCTTCTTAGGAAACTAGCTAGACGCTGTCGAATCAATTCCGATCATAGTGCCCGAAGGAAAACGAGAAAAACATGTGAAATATATCCCATGTAATTTATAATTTTATATAAGATAATAAAGAAGGACCCTTGTTTCCTGAGAGATAATTAGTTTATTGACCTCCACGTGATCATACGCAGTTTGTAACTGCTTTTTTTGACAATGAACTTATTATCAATCTATCTGCCTTTTCATTTTTTAAAGGGTTGAAAAATATAATACAGTATAACTATATCATTTCGTTGCTATCATGCTTTTCTCATGAATTCGATGAAATCCCGGAGTGCATGACAATAGTGACTCCTAGGGAAAAGATTCAATAAAGAAAGTATATTGACAAAGTATTCGAGAAAATTCAATGCAAAAAATTTACGACAAAAAGATGACATGATTTAAGATGGAGTAAAAGTAAATGAATAAACAAACATCGTTCCCATGTTACTTTTTCGATTCTTGATTATCGACTTATGATAAATTCATATAATACGAAAGGTGAGGAAAGGTTAAGTCTAACAGTTAACCAAAAATTAGAACTCCGCTTAACAAGCCAAGGTCAATGTGATTCCCATGCAAGTATACTTCAAAAAGAGAAACTTCACCATATTGAACACTCTAGTATTCCACATGATATTTTAAGAGTCGGAGAATAACATGAAGTATTCAAATTCCCTTCTGGGATATTTCATCTCCGAATCTCCAAGATAAAAAATGTGGTTTCATGGAACAGAGAGGGAAATTAAGCTACCAGGAAAGTTCGCACGCAATGAATCAACTAGATGACGTCATGAAACGTGCGAAGAAGGGAATTTGCTGTTGAGAGCGGATGTACCGAGTTACATACTGAATTAATGGGGAACTATGTCCACGAGTGACATTTTTCTATCGACGTTCCGCATTTTTCTCAAACTTTTTGGAGTATGTAGTCATAGATAGCCCCTAGTTGCTTGTAAATTTTCTTTCTATTTGAGATGAGACACAAATTTGGAGTAATAAATTACGCACAAGACCCCCGTCCCCCAAAGAAAGAGTTCAGTTATGAAAGATCAACTTCTGTAAAACAAAAAAAAACAAAAAAAAAGAAAAGAAAAAGTGTGATGATATACCATTCTTTTTCTTAACGCAAAGCAACAGAACGGAGCAATAC
This sequence comes from Laupala kohalensis, assembly GCA_002313205.1. Taxonomy (NCBI): domain Eukaryota; kingdom Metazoa; phylum Arthropoda; class Insecta; order Orthoptera; family Trigonidiidae; genus Laupala; species Laupala kohalensis. Next base: position 316,196 of record NNCF01130483.1, read on the forward strand.
TTTGCACATTCCCCAGGATACGATCTAAAAAATATAATTATTTTAAGATATCCCTTTTCATTAAAATAATTATGAAGAGCATATAAATTAAGTTATATACAATACAAATATTTATTTACTTCGCTCTGATTTCAGATACATTTTACATTGTGCTGTTGAAAAATGGTTATATTCGTTTCACAAAATTCAACATTTCCTACAACATATATTGTGAAATCAATTTAATCAAGTTGTTCCTAAGTGTGTTGATGCATTCGGTGTTCAGTCCTATAATGGACTCTATAGCTGAGAAAGTTGTAACTATCAGTGAACTGAATACGCGCGGCAACAACGCACACGACTGTACTTCAACGCTGGCCGCTTATTGAAAACGGGTTTATTTATCACTTGCCGGCGGCTGCATTAATATTTTTAATCGTATTAATTCCATAATAATGTGTATTGTCGTTTTTAGCAGTTTTTGAAAAAATTAATAACATTATAATTTACAAGTAGAAGCTTGAAATTTTTCAATGTTGTCACAAACACAACATTAATCACACGATGAATAAGAATTATTTTGTCACTCATAGTTTATTTTATACAAAATAAATATGTATCGGTTAAAACCGTAAAATATCAAGTTTTTTCCAAATATTTCAGATTCTAAAAAATTAATATACATTCACAAAACCAATTTTTTCACTTTTATACATGCATAACAAAATGATCCAATGAAGTAAACTATTTTTTTTCAGGATTCTAGTTGTTCTCTCCAAAGCTATTAGAAGTCAGGGCTGTATAATAAAAAAAATCAGATAGACTGTACCAGAACTAAATAGTAAATAAACAATTGAAGAGAAGGGTATAAAGAACGTTTCGACTAAGTTGAATTCCAATTAACTGACTCATTGAATTTACGATTATTTTGATGTGTTGATATTTTACGGAAGTTGATTATTACGCCAGGAAATTTCACAGCAAAATTATTGGAGTTTTATGGAATATTAAGATGCTAAGAAGAACATGCATAGGTAAGTATTGATAATCTCAATTAGATTGAAAAAGTAGATAGTAGACACATCTATGGAATAAAAGATACTAATGTAAACAAAGAAGCAATGGAGAATAAGATAAACAATTAGTATAAATGATTTTCTTTATTAAAAAAAAGACCTGCACGAAGGTCTAATTTTATTATAGTGGATTTCACTTTTCAGTTTGACGCTCAATTATCTTAGTCTCAAACATTCCAAAAATATGTGATGTATGTGCATTCATTATTTCTAATGCCGATTATTTCATTCATAAATTATTTCATTCTTTTCACCTTCAGGACTCGCACTATATATAGTCACATGAAAACAAACAAGAAATAACTTCCGAATCTTTTCTCACACGGCATTCATTTTCTCGAAGGAACTCAATAAAAAGTTGTCTCAGTAAGGTAATAACAGAAATCATCCGAAATTATCCATTAACGAATAAGAATTTCCCCGTCCGCGTTTACACTATCTTTGGTTCAGAAGCAAAAATCTCTTCGTCATTTATATAGATCGTCTTTATCATAAAATAAAAGAGACGTACATTTGCCTTCTTAAATGAAACACAAATATCGAATTGATATGTGCATAGATTATTTAAAAAATTACTTTTAATGATTTTTTTTTAATTTCTGAGTGTTTCAGATTAATAAATTTATTCATATTAATGGAAAATTTTAGAAACCCACTCCTACAATTGTAGTAGTTCCATTTTGGAACAATAACATACATTAATTGTGCGCATACACATTTAAGCAAAAAAAAAAAAAAAAGATAAAAAATGGACCAAATCTATTATCATCCTTTTCTCACGTTTTGTGTTAATAATGTTCGTGCTTTACGAAAACCATTCATAATTAATGTCGCAATGACAACTAGAAGAAAAAACGCAATAGTCTGCCCCCTCTCGAAAAAAAAACAAAAAAAAACTATCAAACCCAAGGTCATTGCAATAAAATATCCCAGCTACTTCAGTTCCACAAGATCAAGATCTGTATACCAGAGCTCCCGCGTTTAATGAAAACTCGGACAGGTTGAATTACATAGATGTTGCCTTAGAAAATTCCGAAACTTTACCATTCGGGATTCGGCCAAATATTACACATGGTAGAAGCAATGTTTAAAAAATGCCATATTACTAAAAATATTATTGGGATTCCGAAAAGTATAAGTTTCATTCGTCGCTCTTGGTATTTACGGTAATTATAAAATAAATGTTAGACACTATTTTCTTCTCTCCGAAACCGGTTGTAACAGTAAGAGTATGATATTTCAACAACAAACAATTGTTCGGACAAAGTCGACGATGTTAGTCCCGGCGATTCCGTTTTAAGCGTGAAGTTGGATGGTGGTAGCAGCACTCGAAGGATATTCGAATAAAAAAAGATTGGATTCATAATGTGAATTTGGTCCCGGGGTTTTCTTTGTCCCGATTTGAGGACTTTCCTTACAATTCCAAATATCACGAATCCTTTTTTCTTGGACGTACTTGACAGTGCAAGACAATAGAAGAAGGATACGTCCAGTGATATCCAGCTGGGGTTCCCGTGCCACCAAACGATGATAAGATATCATTATCTTGGTTTTATCATGAGATTTATTTAGCTTCGCGCGGGAACCCACTGAGCGAGATATCACTCAAACAGAGCAATGTCACTACGTAATAGAAAATATTGTCGTTCTGAAGTTAAAGTCAGTATTTCGTTGGATTAATCAAATATAACAATAAATTGTGTTGTAATCAGTGTCGGATATAGACCGTGATGAAGGGGTGGGGGTGAACCGGGAGAATTTTTGTTTCAAAATTATGGTTTTACAACAAAAATTTTACATCACCTTAAATAAAATTCATCAAATAAATAATTAACAATCTAGAATAATTAATAACAATTATTTATTAAAGTTATTCACAAGGTATTATTAGTTTTATTAATATGGTATTATTAATTTCATAAATCTGGTATTAATAAAAATAAAAATTATAACTAATAACATTTATTGATCTGGTAACACTTTTACAAAGTATGCCATTTATAAACTTCAATTTCATCAATTTTGTCAATTCAATTCAATTTCATCAATTTAATTACTCTCAAAAATTCAATTTCATTTGAAATTTGAGAGTAAAATAAATATTCAGAATATTATTCCAAAACATATAGTTACATATCAATCTTATAAATATCGTAAAAGTGATTGTTGACAAAAATTGATGTATTTTGTATCTCCAGTGTGTTTGCTGTCCTCCTATATATTTTATCATTATTATATATTACATTTAAGTTTACGAAAAGTGTATTCTACTTCTGCTTAGTCAAGCAAGCTTCTTGAAGCAGTAAACTAATGTGTAAGTGTAGCAGACAGAAAATAATTTCCTGCATCTATACTAAACATTCAAGCGAAATACCGATAATGCGGATTTAATGCATACTAATTGTATTTTACGTACAGAAAATTTAAGCAAAATCGTTGCAGCCGTTTTTGAGAAACATTCAAAAGAGTATTTTGACCTTCATGTGAAGTACCTTTTATTTTAAAGTAAAAAAAAAAGAGAGAGAGAGAATGTGCATCAACAACAAGTAAATTCTACTCTAAATACGAAATGCGAATTAAATTGATTCATCCATTTACTCAGAATCGCTGCGCACGTACGGACGGACGTTATGCCAAAAACAGAATCAGGGACCACCAAAACGGATATTTCCGTCGAAATCTCGTTTTCGAATTTTTTCACGATTACATAGTATATGAGAGTAAAAAGGCTAGAAATATATTCAGCACAATATAAAGGATTGGGGTAAATTTTTAATTTAAACATTAGTATGACTACTAATATTTCATGTGGAAAACTCAGTTGTTCGTTCATCACAGCGAGAGAGGCAATACATAAATTTACAAGAATGAAAACTTTTCTGAAGTATGATTTCTCTCCTTTACATACTTCCTCCTTCACATTTCTCTATATTAAATTATTTCCTTTATTTTTGAGTCTGCGTATGGTCATGGTGATGAACGGTACTTCAAGGAAACACTGGTAGCACATACAATAAACAGAAAATTAACATTCCAGAGGTTAAAAGAATAAAAGTTTACAAAAAATATCGACAGAAGAAATAAAATTTTGTCTTCTTTGGTAAGATATATTCTATTGTAAGAACATATTAACGACAAAAATAAAAAATTGTAAACATGGTTCAATTATCCAAAATGTTTTATTAAGTCAGACCGTATTCATTACCTTACCTTACTGGTAAACGTGAATTAAAGTAGTGGATCTCCGCTTTGATAGGTAGACTTAGTCAGAAACAAGGTCAGGCGAAACAAAGCCAGTGTCTGCGAGGACGGAAGCTATTCTAGTGAAACGTACATCACATTATAGGATGGGGATACTTTGAAACACAGTTAATGACTATCTCCAGTTGTTAAATCACATCACATTATATACACAATCATTACACATATAAAATTGCATAGAGGTTTGACGAAGTTTTTCGTTGAAGCTAAGAACAACAAACTTCAAACGATTTTAATATCATCTTCCCGAAAATACCCTATAATAATACATTGGCCCTATATTGGTGTCATCAGTAGTAATGGCGCAACAAAAATAAATTTTCAATTCAGTAAAAAATTTTAATCCATTTTTCTAACGTGTCTCGCCATATTAATTATTTTCATGTAATATCAATTATTTATCAAGCGGCTACGTGAAAGTATAGACTAAGTCCCACAATGAAAGACATTAATCTTTTATTTCATTACAGTCCATATGATTAACAAATTAAATATACAGAAAATATCTGTAGTAATTGAAATAAGAACATAAAAAATAATAATTGATAAAACAAGAAATATTTGAGACGTTCTTATCTGGACCCAATGTTTCATGAATCAACACCTCAAACGTTTTCCTGCTGACAATACAATGTTCTCCTTTTACGCTATATCGTGTTCTCAGAAGAACAATGACGGAAATGAGAAAAATGTAATTGTTCAAGAGCAGATTTTTTTAATAATACACAGGAATATCTGTTGACACGATTGCTCGAACGAAAGCTTCTACAAATAAATTCGTCAGTCGAGGACTTTGAGGCTAAGTTCACACGGAAGAAGAAATCGTAAACCAGCTACTACACCGTTGGAACAAAGGCTCCTGTACAATTTAAGCAGCCCAAGGCATGTTCATGGCCTTGTTATCTTAAACAGGGTAAATGATCGAAAATATGATTAAGTTCCATGAAATAATTAAAATAACCGGTCCAATCTTTAGTTTGGTTTCCCTATAAAGAATTGTAATCCAAGCTGTCTGTCTCACTTGTGTTGGAGAGCATCAATTCAGGATTAATCTTGATCAAATGAATTATGCAGTTACATAGATTTTAACAAGAACGTCAATTTAAAATATGAAAAATCGATCATTCAAATAACGTCACTTAAAAACAAAAAAGAAAAATCGATAAATAAAATTTATCTAATGTTAACGCTAATGACATTAATATACAAGGAATACATAACAGTACATTAGGGATACATAACTGTGTGACGAGGTTTTCATAGAAGCAGCATCTGATGTTAGAAGAGGAAAATATTTTTAAAACTTATGGATTATCAGCTGAAGATACTCGTACAGATAATGGAATGGATAAGATAAGAGTTTTCACTCGAATATTGATTCATCCTGCAGATCCTCAAGTACAGAACACGATAAAAAGGTAAACTCGTTATATTTCAATTTCGCTTCTCAAAATGATCAAGTTATTTATAAATGTAGACCTGCTTAGATAAACTTTCCCTCAGCAATATAAGCCAATTTCGACAGGACGTTCCACAAATTTTTCTCGTGGAGTTCAGGGTGACTTATGGAACACGATAATTTTCACAAACCATCACGGGCAGTAGGTATATATATATATATATATATATATATATATATATATATATATATATATATATATATATATATATATATATATATATATATATATATANCGATATTAATTCACACGAACAAACATTGTATAGGATAGGCAACAAACACCTCCCACTCCCTCTCCTTGGGGTAAACTCGTTCTTCTAGAAAAGACAGGATTCACATCTGTCCCTGCCATGAAGGTATTACCAAACATCTCTCCTTTCCCCATTCTCTCACCCAAGTGACGGTTAGGTGGAAGAGCAGCAAGAGTAGTCTAAATCTCGCCATAAGACAAGGAATAATAAAAATAAATAATGGAAAATACCATTTTACTACAATTATTGAAAGTGAGGTCCAGTTAATGCAAATTATATTGATGGAAATCTATCAGACCAGCATTTTCTCAAATTCTCTTCAATATTAAGGGTCCATAAATCAATTGTCTATAAATGATGTATATCGATTCTTAGTAAAGTTGATACCTTTCCCCTCCCACAGAACAGTAAGTCTACAATAAGTAATATATGCGATCGATTAGAAATATTCATCATAACCATTTGTAAGAGGTGAAATCTGTTTACAAACTATTAAAAAATATTTTTGCACTAAATAAAAGATTTACCACGTTTCGAAATCAGCTTCAACACAAAACATCGACTCATAAGTCGTAAGGCTGAGCACAAAGTGATAATATATTTTCGTTCGACCTAAGGCTACATCTGATCTGAATTGCAAATGGATCGAATGTACAGGAATATATCATCACACAACAATAAGATTTATTTGCATGGAAAGTACATCACATGACTTGAATCAAATGAATAATTCGTACTTGTAGAGCACTATGCATAAATGAGAAGCTCGAAGGCTTCTATAGCATACACATTAAAGGAAGACGGGCTAGTTGAATTGGAATATCTACAAATAATAGAACCAGAGAACTAATTCAACTTTAAAATTTTATATCAATTTTCATGATTACCATGTGTAATTTCGATGATATAAAAGGAAAATTAATTTTGATAAAAGAAAAGTAAGTTGAATTGTAATTTATTTCAATAGCTAATACTGCACAGATGAGACAATCTAACACGCAGTTTCTCTTTATTCATGAAACAATTATTGTTTACGTTTTAGAAATACAATCGCATTCTATAATAATCATGCAATTCCGATTCGCAGTATCACGAAGAAATAAAACTGGAATTTATATCAATTCAGGTATTGAAAATATAAACAGCAAAACTTTTAAATAACACAAGAAGGTCTCTCTGATGCAAATATGACTAACGCAATCTACATACATCATAAAATGTACTGTATTATCTGGTGCAGTTTATTTTAGTAGAATTTCATACATGAATATTCAAATCAATTACATGAATTTTATGTGTGTTGAAACAGGAAAGTAAGCAGTGGAATTAACTTTATGCTATATATATAAGTGGGAAACAGACCAGTCAAAATGAACGACTTAAAAACGAATGTCCGATTTACCTCAACATTCGTTCTTTGAACTCAGATTTTCTACTTTAAACATATAGTTTATCATAGTGTCATATTGTAAAGATTTTGCATATTTCCACAAAAGCTGAAAAGAAGAGAATAATGAGAAATCTACTTTATGAGTATAGTGAGTCATCCAACAATGTTCAGAAGGTTTGTTTTCTTCAGGATAAATAACAAACAAATAAGAATTCGGCAATATTTCTCAGTGTCAAAATGTTGGCGGTTGCCTTTTAATTTGAACCGTGTCTATTTGGTACCACACTTTTCCTTTTTTCCGCCCCGTCAACTCTTTCCCGGACCGCTAAAAAACTCGAATTGCATTTCAATTTATTACACGCTGAACCCTGTAATGTAAAAAGACGAATATATGATTATGTTTGCCTTCGACACTCGACGAATGCAATTTATTGATGGTAGAAACTGTAAAAGAACTTGACTTCTTTTAACTTCATGTCGTCTTTTGCTGCTCTTGACACTAGGACGACTAAACTAGTACGTCGAAGCTGTGCGCAATCTACCGAAGAATTAGTATAACCTTGATTGTCTTATGCAAGGTCACCTCACGCAGCACTACTTATCTCTAGCGGACCTGTCAGTAACCTTGTCACCCGCAAGGGTTTGTTCGTATAGCGTCTTCAGTAAAGCCGCCAGGTTTTATTATTTTCCACTTTAGGTTCCATCAATATTCGCTATACTTGGCACTGAACTTGCAAGAATCCCTAAAAAGATTTAACCAACATTTTACATCAATTAATAAAGTACTATTTTCAAAAATTTTGATGTTACAGACACTTCATAAAAATCTATTGGATTTGGATGTGTTTACCACTTCCCTTATTTTCAATTACAAAATTAAGGTTTGTTCAGCATTAAGAATTGTAGACTAGTGTCATTGGATCGTTCTTCCAATAACTATATCAGATAGTTAGGAGAACCTGCAATGCAATGATGCAATGGGTCATTGATTACAACCACAATTTTTATGCTTTGTTATTTGGCTCACACGTATCTGAAAGGGAAAACGTGTAAAATGAACATTTGTGTTCTATGTAGTTTTACGATTCACTTTTAACACGACTCACAACCTCCCCAAACTCCATTGCTTTAGTGGCTGATGTCCACCCAATCTCTCCAGGAAATGTCTATAACCACAAACTAGTGAACAACACGAATCAAAAGAGAATCTTAGATTTGCATACAAACAGGCAAGCGATGTTTACGCGACCCTTTCAATTTTTTCATGAAGTGAACATTGATAACTGTTCCTTATTGACAAATCTTTGTTTTCATTAATAATATTTAGAAAACTTCTTGAATGTTTCTGAAGATTTATAAAACAAGGGTTTCTGCAAGACCCACAGTATATTTGAAAAAGAAAATGGCTGCTTACCTTTGCAACTGTTAATTCACATGAAATTAGCACATCAAGGTAAGAAAATTACGAAAATAATAGAAGTTGCTCGAAAATAATAAAATTCAATTTTCTGATGTTTGATGATTATGAAGCATTCTGGCGACTTCTAATGATTGTTTCACCGCATTGAATTAGGGAAAAAATGCCATAGCAAGAATAATGCCTCAAAAAGTGCGACTGCACTTAACTTAGATACACTTTTCATCATGTCATTCGTGTGATACCGTGCAGCACGTTAATGGGATAGATGGCAGCTAGCGGACGTAGAATGAGACAAGATGTGGAGGTATAGAAGACTGTAGTAGTCCTTGATGCAGTCTGGGAAAGACAAACGAGAAAAAAACCTCTCCAGGTCACACGTGTGTGACTAACGAATTATGGGGTCAATCCGCATTCTGCCTGACAATTTCATTCGACTAATGGAAATTCTTACCAAGTACCTTAATATTAAGCCAGATAGGACAAATTATTCTCCTAAAAGTCAAGGAGTCTTTTACATACTATAAATAACTTTTTTATAAAGTGTGCACGATGTAAGAAAGATATGAAGCTCAATATTCGTAAATAGAATTGTATTTTTACGTTAAGTTTACAATAGTTTATTGACGACACTTAAACGAAGATTTTTCTTTATGCGATTGAAAGTCATACTCTTGTTTGTTTGTATGTTTGTTTGTGTGTTTGTTTGTGTGTTTTTTTCGAGGATTTGCGGAACAAAACTTTACGGTTATCCTTTGAGCTTAATTTAACACACTCAAATAAACTAGTATGCACAATACAAAAAAAACCGAGGCCTGAAATACCAATATGTAAATACTACGTGATGAACGCAATTGAAAAAACCCTACAGAGAATTCGAAACAAATTAATAAATTATGGCTTTAAAAAAATATAAGAATGATACTACTGTAATTGTTCAGACCTCTATACCAAAGGTTTCAGCAATATTGGACACGATCGCAGTCTACAGTTGTGTGAATTACAATTATTACATAGCATCGTATGTTTTAAGCTTCATTAAAACGCATCTAATATACTTGAACTCTTTCACTAAAACATGATTTAAAGATAATATTGCTTTATTATTTTAGTAGAATCTTGCTCATCCAGATTAACGCGGATTGGTGATTCGGATAATCGAAAACCCAGAGAACCCGGACATAGGCTGTAATAAGACAATGTACTACAGAGAGAACACTTACCACGTACTTTGTAAGTAACATTAATAATTACTGAAGAAAATATAGAAGAAAAAAAATTAATGGGCGAGTCTTTACACAATCAAAGATATGCAACGCAAATGGTTCAACAGCATCCGCTGTTCCAGCTTACCGGAATAATTATGTCCGCAATTTTAGAATTTTGTTTCACCAAATCGAAAATACAATATATCGACTAAAGTAACGCACAATCATTTCTTTCGCAATATACGTAGGTCACACAGAATCTACCGCATTCAAAAATTTTCTTAAGCTGAAGAGTAAAATTGTAAGAACAAAAATATTTTGATAACATAACTGATCCGGAAAAATCCAGACATGTTCCACTGTATTGGGATTTAGTATAAGTGGCAGGAGCATTCACCAAATTTATACAACAAATGATGACATAATTGGTTATCGCTATATCTTATTTCTAAAAGATAACTTAAGGAATAACAAAACATTTTATCACGTCAATATAATATAAACAATTGCCACAAACGAGGTATCATTGAAAGATTATTTTCTGGGAAGGTTGGGATCTTAATATAGCATTAAGTACTATTTCTTTGATGTTTTGTGTTAAATACAAATTGAATTGAAATTTTAGTTACTTCATGAATTTCTTCCCAGATGACGTTACTCGAGGCGCGATGAAGTCCACGTTCATTTTTATTACGTTAACCTTCATTTTTTTTCTTAGAGCTCGTCAACGTCAAGGTCATTAGAGCCCTTGTTAACCTTCAAAACGGAATACTGGATAACCGTCATTAACGCCATTTAATGGTTTCACGATACAGTGGACCCACTGATTGATTTTCTCATGCGAAATCTTCGCACGAACCCACTAACTGGATTTTTAAGTAGAATTCAGTAGCGGATCTAGATCGTAATCAAGAAGAGGGGGGATAAATTTTATAAATATTATTGTAAATATTATTTTAAAAATTATTATAAATATTAATGTAAAATTATTATATATACTTTAGCTAGTATTTACTTTAGTATTTTAATGTAATACTTCAATTCATAAAACAGATAATTAACAATTCGTCAAATAGAGATCATATTTATAGGGACCAAATTTATTAAATGTTTAAAATGGCAGATACAATTTATCAATTTCAATATTATCTGTTGAAAGTTCACGTTTAATGAAGGGGGGGGGGGCTTAGCACACTTAGCCCCAGTAGAGTACAAATATAACCAGAATGAATTAGTGTACTCACCGAGAGGGTCTAGCGCCTCAAGTTCTGGGTCGGCGGTGGGGTCGTAAGAGAAGTTGTCCTCTTTGGCCCCCGCTTTGTTTCCTCCGCCCCCACCGCCACCAGCGCCGCCGCTCCCTCGCTGTACGATCTCCCGTTCGATCTCTGTGATTTGACGCTTCATCAGCAGCACCTAAGCATACGTCAACACGTCAGCGACAAGTGCTCAAACCACGAACAACACGTCGGTTGCAGTGAGGGATGGGTGTCTCAACTTGATTTTTACACGATCTTCACAATCTTTTTTTTTCTTTCTTTTTTTTCGATATTCAAACGACAAATCTTCAATGAGGTACAAATATGGTTCCCGCCATTTCCTGCGTACAGAACAACAATCGGTTTTTTCTTTTATCCGGTGTCCTATTTTCAACGTTACATAAAACATGGGTACTGTACTTATTTGTATGGAGGATAGCAAAATCAAGATATGCTAATATAAAAATAATTCTATAACCACTAACCTAATTAAAATAAAACAGCGAGTGCGAAATAGCAACGTCTTCAGGCATAAGTAGAGACACAAGACTAAACGGATTCGCAATATCTATACATGACCCAGAATACAACACTTCTAGATATCTCACTCGGCTAGTTTTTTGTCAAGCTCCCTTTTTCCCCAAGACGAAATTCTAAAGCAGGTATAAGCAGCATTTTTCAATCATCAACTGGTTAAATGCTTGTAAGGGGTAGTTTTGAATCTCTGTTTAACATGATAAAATCATTTGAGCGATTCGATTTAATTCTTCCCGAATCTCCTATAATTCTGGTTCTTACTTAAACAAAGTTATGTAAGCAAACTGACCATGCGATTATTCTTACAAAAAATGGTCTTTCTGTTTTTAACTGATTGCATGCAAAAATTTGTTTTCTAGAAATATATTTCATGTACACACTTTGAAACCGCTATTGTTCTTTCTTCGCAATTTAATAAAATGATTCAGTTTATTATATATTTTTTCAGTTCATGAGGCATTGTCGTTCCGCGTACATCATTCAGAAAACAAAATAGATCGTGTAAAAACCAGAATTGAGAAAAAATTAATCAATGCAACTGGTACACGAACACAAAATGGTTTCACGAACACGCACTCTTTACAAAAACTAAAAATACGAATTTTTAACTATCGACATACTTGTACTTTTTAAGGAAGAAATATACTTCATAATACCACATTCAATAAATTACGTAAAACTACTTCTGTAGAAATGAATTATATAGGAACACAATAATACGAAATATTACAACCACAATCAAGGAGAACAAATCGGAAACAGTACATGCAAACTTGTAAACATTAATGTAGGTACAAAATAATTGCAGATACCTATTAATACATACTTTACTAACATGACATCACTACTAGTATAAGTTTTCAGTCTATTCATGACAGAAATCTAATGTAAGCTACATATGAATCTACGACACGAAGAATTTCATGATTAATAATAACTAAGTAATAAATAATTTTGTCTAAATTAAGTACTTACCACTTCATCTTTGTTAAGCAAATAAATGAAATGAAAACACCTACATGCAAGGGAGCAGTTTTTTCATAATTCCACGAGAAAATTATTATTTATATAATTATAATTGAAAAATGTTCTCTTTCAACAGCAACATATAAAATACATCACCCAGTAAAACTAATTCATGGAGAAAATAATTTATTAAATTGCTGGGCACTCTTCTGATGGATTTATAAAAACAATACCCCTTCTTTGAAGAGGAGTACACTTCTAACGATGATTAATTTACGCAGAGACTTGAAACATCACATAAAGATTATATTCGACAATCTAATTCTGTTTATTGACCCTCACAATTAGGGCGACGAGTTTGCACACACAAAAAGCAAGAGTTCGCGGTAAATTACATCTCGCTTTCATTCCTCGAATCTCGTTTGACGAAGTTTCGAGCGAGAAAGATTTTTCTTCCACAGCATATTCAATCGAGGGAGACATTCCAAGAACGACATGTAAAGAGGAGCAAAATGGGAGGGAAACTATGAATTTAAAGAAGTTTGAAATCGATAAGAGAGGAGATAGGTAGCTGAACGAGAGAAAATAGCTTACCATCGCTTCTGTAAGAGTCTTGTTATCTTGTGATTTGCAGGAGCCGAAAGAGCTTTCACCGTTTTCGCGATATTCTGGAACCTGTTAAGGGCCAAGATATTGTGATACACATTCATATGAATTCTTCATTCAAAATAAGCGTTCGAGTTACTTGGTAATGTTAACTTCAAATTGTTGACAGTAAAGAATGCCAATTTAAAGAAATGTGTTTATGCAGACACAATCACTATCATTCAACAGCGATCATAAATACTTTTTCAAGGGTGATCACTCTTACGGAGAGAATATTTCAAATGGAAAATAATAACAGAAGAGGGATAGCGTGAAAATAAAAAAACCGTTATACTATTTAACACTGTAAGTACTCTCAAAATTGCAAAATTGCGAAAGGAAAACGGAATTGTAAAATAACAAAAACAAATAGAAGACTCCATTTTGTGCAACTGACTATTCCTAGTCAATACAGGTAACGTCAAAACTACAACTATTTAATGGAATAAAATAATAAAATCATATATTGTCGTTTATTGTTAACTGTTAGATAAACGGTATTGATCAAAAAAAGATAGAGGAACTATAACAAAAATGACGTTTAATTTGGATACTGTAATGGAACAAGATCGGAGAAACTGAATAGAGAAATGGAAGAGAAAAGGAAAAATGATTTAACCACCTTCAAATAACAAAAATTAAGTCATAAATCGAAAGCGACAAAACAAAGGAGCTTACAAAACAATATTAATACGAGAGAATAATAAGAGATAAAATAAAAATTTTTCAGTTGACATTAAATAGAGGAACAGAATACACTTCTAATACAATTTTCCTATACTGTTACAAAAGCGAAACTAAGATGTGTAATTCTTGTCTTTATTGAATAGATAAAACCATTACTTGATTTCCCGAAGTACTAATATTTATTCATTAATAAATTAAGTGAATACATCGTAAATACATTGAGTAAAGATAACTTAAAGCACAGTACGTTCGTACTAAACGAACATCTTAAGCGTTATTACCAGCTCTAATATTTGTTAAAAAAAGAAAAGAGGTTCAATGATTGTGAAGAAATACTAAAACAACAAGAAAAGAAAATTTTCTGAGTAACACAGACGTTTCGGGAGGAAACGAATTTTTAAGATTTGGAATAAATCATGAGACTTTCAAATATCGGATAAATTATTTTGAATTCTCATAATTTAAGGGTAAAAAACTCCACCGTAAGTATCTTAATATTTTTGATTTGTTAAAAATGCGAGTCTCGTACAAGTACTAAGTAACAACATAGATTTCTTTCTTAATTTATAATTTCGAGAGATAAATGACGATTGAAAACTAATAAAACTATTATAACTTAATATTTATTTATTTAGCTATTTACAGTGCTTTCAGTCGACCCAGTTCCTTGGCACAAGGTTACTACCAGGGTTATACATTCTACAAATTAAAATTCTTTCTTTTCTGTTTTCCCCTTTGTTTAACATCGTTCAACTGACGTTCGTCACTTTTGTATTAATGAACCTTAATCATTATCATTCTCTTTTCTAGATTATGTGTAAGAGCAGTCAAAAGGTGAGAGTACTAACAGAAAAGAAAAATATTCTGCTCTTCGTCAACGACGAGCCATCGAATAATAATGTGCGGTTACCAATACGGATCATCTGGTCTGTAAGGTTTAAATGGTGATTCTGTGTTGCAATGTCTAACACTTCAAGGAGGTTTCAGTGCAGCAATAAACAAGTGATAGACGCGTGAATAGAAGGACAGTACTTTCTTTTGTTTTAAAACATACGCAATACCTTTTCCCCGTTTAAGGTATACTTTGGGGGTAAATATACTTGCATATTCTCACTATATAATATGAAATATAAAAATTGCAATACGTAAAACTACAAAACAGAATATTCACTCAGAAAAATCAGAGATTTCAAGCGAACATAGTGTATTGTATATTTTTGTAATTCAATTACACAAACTCCGTCTTCTGAAAAATTCTTCAGTTCCAGTTAACGAGTTCTCGAACCTGTTAAGATTTGAGGAAAAACCGTTATTGGGTGGAATTACTTAAGAACATATTACGAGGAAATGATTGTTTAAATAAATTTAATTGTTGTATATTACGTAGTCTTCTGCAACATGTTTTTTTTCTTTCTAGAGACTCGTTAAGTTAGACGGAAAATGTTTCGACGGAAGACCAGATCTTAAGTCTCGCCAAAATAAAGACATTATTATTATTATATTATTATTATTATTATAAGTTCATTCGAAATGTATATAGCTAGCAAGATGTTTCTTAAGAGTTATGTTATGTTTCCTGTGACTGTAAATAATATGATTGCCGTTAATACAAAAGAAAATAATCAACTAAAATCTATGTTAAATCCCTCCGTAAATTATTCTTTATAAAACATTATCCGCACTCGCACAAATTACCCGAGTTGTTCACGAAAATGGAACGGTGGAGATGGTTAGGAGGGCTTAGAAGAAAGATTACATCTTGACAATCTTTCCGAGTAAAACGTCAATCTCCGCTGGCAATATTGTGATGGGTTGAAAAACAAATCGTAATTCCAGCGAAACAGTAGCATCGCATTGCATGTCTTACCGCGGGATTGTTGTTGTCCGTGTCCGACGCGTGACCCGACGATAGTCCATCCTCCAAAACCGGCATGCTGGAGTAGAGCCTGGAAGCGTCAGGCAAGCCGAGGTCTGCCGGTCCCAAGCCTCCGACACTGCCTCCGCCGCCGCCCGCTGCACTGCCGGCGCCGCTGCCGCCGCCCCCGACGCTCCCGTTGCCCCCTGCGCCGCCGCCACCGCCGCTGCCTTCGGCGTCCAACAGCAACAACGACGCTTCCGAGTCCAGATCTCCGCAGTTGGAGTCGCAGTCCGTCGTCTCCGGGGAGAGAGTGAAGTTCCTCGAGTGACCCACTTGCAAACCCACTTCCGTGTCGCCCAGGTCTTCCGTGGAGCCAGTGTCGGCAGAGAGATCCAACAAGGCCGCTTCGCCGTCCTAAGGAACGCACGAGCGTATTTACATTCCATTCAGGGTTGGATTTTTAACATTTCCAAAGCAACTACGCGGAGGAGACGGCTCGAAGAATGTACTTTGGGTAAGAGCATATGAACTCCGATTGATTTTTGATTACGCGACTTCAAAATATAAAATGTTTAAGACGCAGAATAAATATTGCAAATAGCAACTAGCAATATTTCAATACCATTTTGGGATAGTTACTTCGAGATGTCAATTAATTATGTTATAAACTATCATCAAACCTTTCTAAACAGTAGTTGGTTTACTAATCCTAAATGAGATGACTCTCATCTCTGTCGGATAACGAACTATGACTGTAAAACGCACAACATTTGGAACAATTCCTTCTGCATGAAAAATAAAACACAATAACTATTTTTAATCCAACATAAAACAATCTATTCGCATACATTGGTATGTTCTTTTTCTTCTCACATACGTCGACAAGAACTTGTAATAGAGTCAACAGAGGTTAAGTATTTTGTTTTAATAATAATTAAAACTGTCAAAAGCATTAAATTTACGCACCTACACATCACTCAGAAGTCAAGCAGGAATTAAGTATGGACATAACGGTTCTATCCCTTGATGCAAATGAACTAACAATGCCCATCATTTCTTTCCCATACGTTATTTTATCTAATCTTAAATTTAGCATTCATTAACAAGTACTTAAAGAGTTCAGAAACTTACTTCTCGAAACCATCATACTTGTAAGAACAATGCTTCACGAGAGGTAGCAAATCATATCTATTAACCTACTGATTAAAAATCTTCACCTTCATACCACGAACAGCTACCTCACCACGTTATCATTTTTGCAGAAAATATCTGTTTTCTAAAGGAATCCTCAGAAACGTATATTTTTCAGGTCACGAAATATCAAATGCAAAGGATTTTATCGAAGTGACTACTGACATCAGTCACTACAATATCGCTATATACGAGACATTCAATCTTCTCAACACGTCTGACCTACCCAACTACGCACGTTGATTGTCTCTATTAGCTGAAAATGTTTCCTTTTTAGACGTAACCCCAACGGGACTAACTAATCAGATACTATTCACAGATCAGTCTCAATGTACGATACTACTACTACCATCTCGAATGCAAGGATACATGTATGAATTGAATTTAAATTTTATGAATGATGATGCATTATCCGAACACGAATAAAAATGATTATTAAAGATTCAATGGAATGAGGTTTTGTTTCTATCTATTTGTCCCTTCAAATGAAGGTAGTATGACCAAGGATGCGGCAAGGCGAACATTAAGCAAGAGTCAGTATGCGTCACCGTGTAATATAACATAACACTACATAACCACAAAAAATCAATTTCGCATTTATTTTTATAAAACTAATTGCGAAAGAAAGCTTCCAAAATAAGAAAGAGGTGTCGTGTTTATCACAAGATATGAGAGTTGTATAACACTATATGAAACCTTTTCTCAAATTTAAATCACACTCTCATTAATGAAACAGTTTCATGAGATAAAGGACTATTGAAAACTTTAGTGTCCGGGAAACAGTATCACGATGATAATGTAAAATACAAAATGTAGAAAATCCAAGACTTGGTGAAGGGTACAATTCCTTAGGTTCTGCCTTTCTCTTCTCTCAAATAGAGGTCTTCATGCAAGGAAGTGTGCCTTTGTGTATGTGTTAAAGAACAGGAGTTGATAAGCATTCAGAACATTTTTCAGTGAGAACAGTAATACATACTACAGTGCAGAATGAACAATTCAACGAAAGATTTATTATACGACTTCAGGCGACAGAACCAAAATAAGCACGTGAGAAAGGTTGATGAAAATTACAAATCGTCGTTATGGAATATATAAGTTTCATTGTATTATCCCAAATATTTTGTAAAACTCTTCGTTCTTTTTGGAGGGGTGCGTTAATTGATTTTTAGAGGAGGTGTGTATTGCGCCCCGAAGCCCAGTAATTTTCAATCCGCCACTGCTTTTGGGTCCTTTGAACGGAATTGATGGGATGGTCCCTGGCTTAATTCCGGAAAGTAAATTACCATATTGCCCCCGTTTGTAACAGCTTTTTTGACAATCAATTTATTGCTTTATTTATTTCTATTCTTTTTATCATAAACATACACAAAAAAGACATAACCTGTATATTAATAACAACTGTAATGCAAAACTCAATGTTTTGTAAAGTATAATACAGGAATGTTGAAGTCATCATTCATGTTTCTCATCCAATACAATTCTATTTTCTCTCTCTCAGAAATTAAACATTCTTAAAATATATTTTTACAAAAGAAGACTAATAAGGCTGTCAACAGGAGATAATTAGATTTTTAGACTCTGGGATAAATGTCAAACAATTTAAATGTTGAGTAAATTGTGAAGTAGTTCTAAGTGTAGAGAGTGAGGCTAATAAAATCAATACTTGCGGATTTTGAATAAACAAGTTAGTCTTTAAGACTAGGCCTTTTGTTTCATATTATTTAATTCAAGAATAAGTATTATGCTGCCTCACAACTTTTAATGGAATGTTTGGTCAACCAAACTGCTCACCAGTATACCACTACTGAAGTGAAAATTATTGTAACTAAACGTCAAGAATGAAAAAAAAATGGAATTATTTAAATTGTGAAATTGATATAAAATATTTCTACATTACTCAAATACATAAAGCAAGTAGGATTCAAATGTTAATTATGAAATATTAAAAATGACATTCACGATAGGGATTTTCCATGGCTTGAGATGATCATTCTTAAGATCATGTTTGTTCTAGACCCTTAAAAAGTCTCCTGTATACAGTGCATTATTAAGATGTTTATCAGGGCTAAGTTCTGTTGCTTAAAGTTTTAAGAGAAAGAAAATTAATAAAGAGTCAAATATTGACCCTGTATACTATCATTTGACAAATTTCTTTATCATCACCATTAAATCACAAAATGAATGCATTTAATTGACACCATTACACTAAACATACCACATCTGGGGAGGTTTTCTTTCAGAAACAAATTTGTTATCAATTTTTAAAATAAATTATTCTCTATATAAATCTATTAACAATCTTGTAACCATAATTTTATTTCAGGAACATTCATAATTTAAAAAAAATACATATTTTGTTTAAAATATCTCTTTGCTTTACATTGACTGCACTACTAGTGATTAGACATCCCTTAAACGTAATGTAGTTAAAATCATTTTCATTTAAAAATGTTTTAGAAATAAAATGTCCTTCGATTCAATGAGACATTTTAAGCTGATCAGGATATAAATATAAATACAATACCAATATTAAACATATATGATCATCCCAAAGATGAGAAAATAGTTCATCATATATATAAAAGCAACATGTAGTGTATAATATAAGTATATTATACATAATTTCTTACACCTTTTAATACTTACAAAAATATTTTTGACTTTGCACACAATTTTAAGAGCTTACAAACATACAATAATCAAACCCATACAATTTATCAAAAATCAACTTAATGTATAATTCAATTTAGTATTTGATATCTTAGTAAATTCATCAATAACTTTTATTATGTTTATTCTCATAACTGCTTCTATAGCTAATAGGGCAGCAGTACAAAGTCTATGTGGTGTATCTAAAGAAATTTTTAAAAGTCGCAAATTACATATGAAGCAAATAATGAAGATTTGCAATATACTATATTCGTTGGTGTGGTGAAATAGATGTTAAACAAACTGGATGAAATATGAATACAAACAAAATTAGTTTCTCTTCATTTAATGTTTTTTTTTCTTAGTCCACTTAATACAATTGTTCCAATTTATCAATGAATCTTATCATTTTAATTATTATTAGTGATATTTTAATGCAATATTTAACATAAACTATGTCAAATATATTTGAGGGGCCAATTTTCCACCTGTACCCTTCCCACCAAAATCCACTCTGGGACTGAACATTCCATCAAAATGCACCCTAGTAAGATGATAACACTCCTTCCAAATACAAGACCAATGCTTCGTTAATTGTACCATGTATCTGTAAAATGAAAATCTATCAGATGTAAGAGAATGGTAACTTTTCATCCATGCATTTCAACTGTCTGCGTCTGGCAAATAGTCCAACACATGGCCAAGCTACTGTGATTCCGATAAATCAATTTTACCAGCCGTTCAATGACATGATCATTTTCCAGTAATAATATTCAGAAACTTATAAAAACTCGATAACCCAGTACATTTCATCGCTACAGTGCAGAAAACAAAGATGGTGATGTTGTGACAGTTAAATAACATTAGTGTGCTGGATTTAGTGTATTCATCTAAAATGTTCAGCATGGTGTTCTTGGCTCAATGTATTCTTGTACAGTACTCAGGATGATGACTTCAGTTCGAATTTTAAATAGGAACTCAAAACAAGAGTCAAATGTATGTGACGGGGGGAATCTGCTACAAAAAGGCTGAAGATCAATTTTTGTGCCCCAATTTAATTTTCCAGGTTGATTTAATATATTTTAAGAATTAATGGTAAAATATAAGACATGTCTTCAAAGTAATTGTAAATATTTATTATACTAAAGAAGAAGAATATTAAAACTAAATCCTCCCCAGCCTAATTTCTAATTGCTCTCCTTGAGTCATGAAATATTTCTCTCTATTCTCTATTTTTTTTTTCTATATCTCTCCGCAAAATAGCTCCTTATTAGGAAATGGCTTGATGTTTAAGGAAGTTTTTTAACAGGGAGAGGAAGACAAACTTAAAATTTGCGGTGTTATTATCAACGATTTTTTCATATCTCATAATTATCAAAAAACATTTAATCCAATGTAATCACACAAAATAATATGTAAAATTAGAGTTTTAAAAATGATAAAAAGGAAATTAAAGATTTTTTTGATTTGGTTTTATTTTGTGGCTTGGTTTATTTGATGATTGGTTTATTTGGCTTGTATTAAAGTCTAACCCATCAGCAAAGTAACTGTTAAGAGCTATGATAAATCTCGTTTGTAAAACCGAAATCTGAAAGAACTACTTTTAACGTCATAGAATTATTGAAAGATTTTTTTTCCTTTCCACGTTTGTTCCAGGAAAATTTTAAAAATTACTCATGTCTGAAAAAAAAACAACACACACACACCTGACGGACCATGCTGTCATTTTAAGAGAAAATGCACTCTTTTTGAGAAAACTTGTGAAATAATGAGTGAAGAGTTAGTAGAGACAATAGAACATGTGTAGAACAATAGGCTAGTGATCAATGGCTTAAAATATTTGCGCTGAAAAGCTGCGAATCATTGCGAAACTGCACTAACCTCCTCATAAAAACGACTCCGAAGTCTGGCCAGCTGTAAGTCAGGGATACACACACGATGATGGATTTGCGCATGGGTGCGTTTAGGCAAGTCACGTGACATTCCAAAGGTCAAAAGAAGGAGATGACGAGAAGATGAAAAATCATAAGAAACTCGCACCGCATAAAATCAAGTGACTTCTAAAAATTACAAAAACATGTAACTCGTGATATAAATATCTTCAACTTTACCAAGAACGTAACTTCAATATCTTCGTAAAAATTTGTTAACGTACCAAAATTTCCAGGAAAAAAAGAATCACTTTCTTTCGTACTCAGACAAAATTATTCTCAACTAACAAAAATTCGTGTGAGAAGCAGCTTAGTACGATACACAGAGATGAACGAGCTGGTGTCTCAGCTACATCAAACAGCTCTTTCATGGATTGCTTATCGGAATGTCGGCATGTGAGTGAGTCTGCATACCGATCAAATTACTTCATTTTAATACCTAGATAAAAGCGGTGTTTTTTTTCAGAGCGATAACGTTTCGACCAGCATGAAGGAATGTGGAGCAGCAAAAAGTTTCCAGGGTTTTCCTGATTGCAATCAAAGTACGCAAAAAAGTGAAATAATTTTTTAAATCTAAACCAATATGAAATAAACTTCTGAAATAACGTTGTGTAAAAACAAATTTGTTGGTATTCTGTTAACATTACAACACGTAGCTAATTTGTTATTCTTATCTCCGATGTGTACTGAAATTTTCTATTCGCCTCTGCCTTAGTACCCTTGATCCGAATTGATGGGATGGTCCCTTGCTTACTTCAGGAAAGTAAATTAGTTTATTGTCCTCCACATGGACATACGCAGTTTGTATCTGCTTTTTTGACAATAAATTTATTTATTTATAATGCGCAATCGCATAACTTATGACGGTGTCTTGCAAAATCGCCTTTTTCTGCCCGTTGAAATGTCACGCAACTTGCCAGAAAGTGTGGTTCCTCAATGGATCAATGTCATCCTTGCCTTTGCGTATTCTTTTACACACACTAATAAAGAAAAACAGTATAAGAAAGGTTTGTCGGCAGACAGGGAGGCGCCGTATCTGAAACGTCGCTTCCAACACTTTGGTGACCCCACCCACTCTACAGGAGGCTGTTAATGAAATCAAGTAACACGTAACATGTAACTGGTTACCACCACTTGATAACGGACATATTGAAAGGGCG
The DNA here is from genome assembly GCA_002313205.1 of Laupala kohalensis. Classification (NCBI taxonomy): domain Eukaryota; kingdom Metazoa; phylum Arthropoda; class Insecta; order Orthoptera; family Trigonidiidae; genus Laupala; species Laupala kohalensis. The sequence continues at coordinate 339,120 of NNCF01130483.1, forward strand.
ATTCAGATCTGGCACCACCCGGACAGCCGCGACAAATATCAAATCTGAGACCGTCAAAGCTTACGAATGTACATAGACTGCTTTTCTTTAGTTTCAACAATTTTTGAATAATTGGGAATCGATATACTTAAGCATATCGTATGTTTTGGTATTATTATATTGTTTCTTTGGAAGATATGAAATATAATAAATACAATAGAATGTTTATCTCATTCCTCTTGCATGAAAAAAAGTCCTACGAAAAGGAACTGAATACAAGGAAATTAGCCCACAGAATCTAATCTGAAATACGAGAGATACAGGGATTGTGTTTCACTATTTTTATCTAAAACGAGTATATTGAAAAAAACTATACATAATCTATTTACACCGACATAAAGTGTATAAAGTATTATATTGATGACACATTAAAAGGACATCATTTTCCGAAGAACATTTTTGGAATCTATTAGTACAATTACCAGTCTTTGTGCTCAAATTCAAAATAGTATGGAGATAAGAAATATATACATTTAATAAAATAATAGAATATTTACCAACAATACTAACGGACTTCAAGGAAATTAACACTTTCGAATGTCATTACTTCTTTTATATGGTTCACTGATACTACGTAAATATCATTTATCTACTCAATAACTTTATTATACTTTACTTTAAAGGTAACAAATTGACACAAAAGAAATTGAATTGCACAAAAATTACACTTAGGTATTGGTGAAGTTTCACCTAAAACATTATAACTCATCAGTAAAAATAATATATTAGAAATAATTGGTAAAGTATATAATAGACGACAACCTCGCGTTCGCGTTTTTATATGAACTATGTTTCGTGCAACAGGACATAATATACAGGTGCGTGTAATTCACCTGAGCTACCCATTTCCGCCTTCCTTGTTTCTATGAAGTTACTCCCAGGATTCGTAAATGTTACAAAAGTGTTAGATTCCCTCGAATGTTTACTCGTGTGAGAGTTCTAACGCTGAAGAATGACGGCAACACCATCTAGCGGCGCTGTCGCGTACCTGCAGGTCGAGGTCCGTGTTGGCTGCGAGCTTCCTGGGCGAATCGTCAGACACGTCCAGCGTGTCTCGGAGAGCCCTCTCCAACGCCCCTCCATTGCCTCCTCCGGCGACAGTGCCTTTGGCTAGGCGCTGCCCCACGTACGCCGACCCCGTGCCGCCGCTACCGCCTCCACCCCCTGTTCCACCGGAACCACCGCCTCCTCCACCCCCGCCGCTCGTGGCTGCCGCCGCTGCCGCAGCAGCCGCCGCTGCCGCCCCCAACGCTTGGCGCCGCAGCTCGTATTCCAGCTCCCGGAAGTCGGCGGCCCCCAGCGACGGAGGACCGGCACCCGGTGACTTGTCTCCGCCGTTGAGCAAAGGCCCGCTTGCGCCGCCGGTGGTCGCACCCGCAGAAGACGGACACTTGAAGAACTCTTCCAGCACTTTGTGCGTCTCCGAGAACTCGTAGAGATAGTCGAAGGCGGAGCCCGCGCCGCTCGGCGAAGGGCTGGAGGAGGGCGGACCCATAGGGCCAGTATCCGGCGGCGTAGGCAAAACACGCTACACGGAAAAGAATCATATTCAGGATTTCACTCTCAGTTCGCAGGTACCGTGAACAGAATTGTTACTGTTCAAAGACTATTTATATTTCTTTATGGATTGGATTCTCCACGACACATGACATGCATGTTTCCTTCCAAAATTCCAGAATGAAACGGAACTTCAAATTTGTTACAGTCTGCAATCAACGCGCATTATTTGGACAGGCATGTTTTAAGTTTACATTGATGAGTATTCGCTTAAAATACATTTCATTGTAAATTAAATACTATTGTTGAAATGTCCTTTGGAATATATAGTATACTTCATGGCCGTGTAGTAAAAATCAGAGAAAGAATTTGAGAAAGTAACAGTTTTCGTGACAAAGTCTTGGTCCGTCTGTTCAAAAACATATCGTAGTGAATGGAGCTCCGATTTATTTGGCAAAGATTTCTAGATTCCATCCTTAGACCAGAAACAAATGAGTTATAAATGAATCAATAAAAAATGAGTGTTTGTTATTCTTCCCCAACCTTAGTTCGAGTAAGAATTAAAGTGATACATATGTGATCGAAGGAGAGATTTTAACTGTTTATAACGTATTAAGCCCTATTAGTTACAGTAAACATTTAAAAGGTTCTGTTGTTTTTGTTAAACTTATTTAGGCGCGTAAGGTGAGAATACCCCGAGGAGAAAACGCTCACTTATGAGTTTTTGTGAGGATCGCGTTCTGATAACTTTGACGGAAATTTGAAAGTAGAAAGTAGAGTGACTGGCGCACCAATCTATCCACTAGTGATGACGTAAATAAACAACCAGATTTGTTGACGAAGACTGGAGAAATGTAATGGTCTTTTTCCGTTCTTTACTCGTCGATCGCAGTTTTTCTTGGAGTTGAGTAACCTTACTCACGGATAGGAAGTTCGGGAATGAAAGAACACATTCCCTTCATGATTTTTGCTTCGTTTATTACAATAATTCACTCTTAGAAGAGGACAGTAGAGTATACACAGCTCGTATTCAACTGGTTTCAACTAAGTATTCTCGTCTTATGTACATTTTAGACAAAGAACGTAAATAAAAATGAAAATACAGACATAGTTTATTGGTAAGTGGTAACATGAGAGATACAGAAAACGCAGAAATACATCTCAATTGTATCGTGTTACGTTGACATCTAGCCCTGTGGTGCTTCGGAGATGGCAGTGTTACACGCACCAATGTCGCTCAATCAAAACTGTTTCGATCACTCGCCCGGTAATATATATATATATATATATATATATGTGGCTGGAAATCAAGTCTCAGAATACACGATATACACCACGCTCTGAGTCTATAAGAAATACATATGCAATTTTTTATTTTTATTTTAACTGTTCATAAGTCTTTTACTTATCGGTTCATTGTTTCATTTACTTTATTGTTTATTAAATTCTATTGTTAGATGGATTTTCCGTTTTATACTATTACTGCACATTTGATTTTATGTCAGATAGAATTCATTGTATGTTCAAGGAGACACTTCCAGAAAAAAGTATTTTCTAAAAAGCAATTTTAATGGAATGGCATCCTTGAGAGTACCAAGATCAAGCAGGATTCCGACCTGCAAACGACTGTATGGTAGTTTACTGTCATGAGGGTTTGACAATGACAACGAGTACACGCGTAGAGATAGGTCACTCGACGTGGATTCATAAAGGATCCAGAATGGGTGATCATGTATGACTGCCATTACGGTTTCATGTCAAGTTTAAGTGCATGTCCGCAAGAGGTCATTTTCGCTTTGAATGTCAGTAAAATATTATTAATGATAATCTTAAATTCGTTACGCCCATCCCCGTTACATTTATTATTCTCGAATTACAGGACTCTTAAAAAAACTTAGTGTACCTGAAGAAGTTAAATAAATCTCGACGTGTAAACCTCTTCATTACACATGATATATTAATTTAGCTTTGATATACTACATGCTAGCCAGAGGGCCATTAGAAATTCTTGACCATTTTGGCAGCTCGCACATGAGATAAATTTAAAAAGTAATACTCATCCCTATTCGAAATCTAATTTTTTTAAACCAAGTCCTCATCATAACAACGAAATGAACATAATTATTGAGGATATAATAAAATATTTAATACTCGTACATTTATTACATGAATATTATAATATAACGTATTTCAAAATGAACAAGAAAGGAATAAACGTAATTTTTTAATATATAACTAAATTAATGATTTGGATCGTACATATCACTAAGATGAAATTATTGTACCTATTTTTCTTCATAAAAAGTATTCCTAATAGATCAAAACGTAGAATGAACAAGCAACGACTAAAAATCTGGTTACATTGGTTAACAATCAAGGATACCATAAAAATATTCATCAACATCCAATTTTCCTAATTTGTAGACATTGTAAATAAGTCAATTAGGTTAGTCCAGTGGTTTCTACACTCGAGGTTTTTTGATCTACAGATCATTTCCGGCCCCAATATTAACCATTTACAGAACGTTAAAATGTAATAACTCTCTAATTACATTACCCTTCATATAATAGTACGGCTATTATGTGAAGCTATAGGTATAAGGTGGTACAAGTACAGAAATGATGGCATAAAAATTACGGTTTATTGTTAGAAAAATGCTTCTTGAATTTAAATTTTAAAATGTATTCTTCCTATTTATCGAGTTTCGGTGGCCTTGGTCGTAGTTTGTCACGACGATGGTCTGAACGCCATGACGATCACTTTGGGAACAACTGAATTAGTTTACAAAGCACACTATAGTGACGTACACGCCAGTAACGAGATCCCTTTCTATAGAATGGAATTGACCTAGTGACTTATTCTTCCGAACGTAGACGAAGTTTGAATCCGGACACTTTTACTTTGAACAAAACCACTGCCATATAATAAAAATTCAGATTGTATACACCAACTTGAAAAATTAGGCGCTTCAACTTCCAAGAATCCGCAGTATATTCGTTGGAGAGGGAATAACAGCAGCCCTTTCAAATACCTGCACACGTTCCATCACAAAAGGTCATAAGGAACATTCTCCCAAGAACGATGAAGTCACGGTAATAAGTCATACACGAGAAGAGTTCTGCAAACATATTCTGCTATTATTCCGAGAAAGTTACATAAAGGTCACTCCAGTTCCTCATTTGAATGAAACAATAAAGACATTTTAAACCTAACCCGTTCGTTAGTTTCAAAAACAACATTCAATTAAAAGTATGAAGAAAACCTTTCTAACCTTTCTTTTAGTTGAGTGAGTTCGTATAGTTGCGGTATTTCAATACAAGAGTCTTCATTGTTTTTTTTCTATAATTTACTCCAAGTAAGGCGAAAAGAGCGATTTGGCATCTGTTTTTGAATTTCCTAAATTTTTCAAAAATTAAAGATTAAACTATCACGTCCATCCGGAAGTTATGCGGACTCTAATGAATAAAGATTCTTGTCGGATAGTTTGGAATAAATTCCCATGTAAATTCTTATGGAAACGATGTAATAAAAACAAATGTAATATACTAAAGAACAGCCATAATCGACTGCAAAAGGTAAGGCTAATTTCTTAAAGTTATTCAACGAAAAAAATACCATAAAAATCTAGACTAGTAAAATTAGATAACTTCTTCTAATACATTATTTCAATTTAAACGATCTAATTATAATGATTCGCAGCTTTTAATGCACCATAATTCATGAATTATTAGTATAATGATTATTTTTCATACAACACAAAAGATTTATAAAGTTTTATAAATGGTAGCGTGCTTTACTCGCGCCTGGCACATTCATTCAACTTTATATGGTTACAATTTCACAAGTGTTATGAGTGAATAGAAAAAACTTGAAAGCGAATAGATTATGCGTAGGTTAAAAGTGTAGCTGATGCCAGCCGAGGCGCAGGGCTCGCGGGAGCGCATGCGACAGGCTGCCGCCAGGCAACACGCCGAACGCACCTGCGGGAAGCCCGGCCTCGGAGGGTATGTGGAGGGTGAGCTGAGCAGACTGTGCGCGGAAGGCAGCACTGGATGGCCTCCACCGCTGGTGGACGATCCGCCGCCGCCTCCACCCCCACCAACCGACGTCGCCGAAGTCCCGCCCCCGCCCACGCCGTCGACGTGTCGAGGACCATAGCGACGAGGAGAACCTTCGTATTCGGCGATGGGCACCGTCCCGATGACACGCGCCACGCGACTGCCCAACTCGGGAGACAGCGAATCACGGTCAAGGTCGGACGCTGACGTCACCGCCTGCATCCAGTGGACGGAAATGAGTGTAGTAGAGTGGGCAGTCGCGGAAGGAAGAGGAAATACTTTCTAATGCTTCTTTCAATGGAATGTCACAAATGATATTCACTCAGACATTCCATTAGTACCAACAAAATTATTTCCGAATGAAAATAGTTTTATCACAATTATAACTAATAAATAACGCGAGATTGCGTAGTATTAAGTGAATGCAATGGGACTAATTGTAAAATTAAGATGTACTGAAGGCCAGAGCCATTTTACCTACGGACCTCGTAGGCATTGGTCCAGGATCCCAAGCTCTTGAGTTCCATTATGAAAGTATTTTTTAAAATTATGTTTAACAATTTCGTTTCATTTTTAATACTCTGTAAATTGACAATATTTCTGCGGTAAGTTCCAATACGTAACAAAATCATTACAAATAGTTCAACACTGAGATATTTTACGATAATGGTAAAAATGAATTTCTAATTTTGTAGTTTTGCTGCCTGATGAATATTATGAAAAATTATACGACTATATAATATCGTCCTAGTCATTTATTGCCCGAGTATTAAGTACAGAGAAGAATTAAGTAATCTATCAAGGTCAATGACAATGAAAAATCGCACAAACGAAGTATTTTTTGACTTCATCTTTCAAAGGTTAGTTTCAAACTATCTTCCAAAATAAAACGTGTGACCTCCAATAAATACAACGTAAAAGCATTAGAAAGATTTCGTCGTTCCGCATTTTACGTGAAAAATCCCGTCTCGCCTTGTTCATGAATGAAGCTATTTGGTTTACTTAAGTTCCATTCGATTCTGATAAATTCGCGATGCGACGAACAACCGTAATTTCTTCCGTTTCCTTCCGTTTAACCAGGAGTTTACGACAGAAAATCACTGAAGAACGAAAAGGAGTCATTCTCGAACATCACGCACCTTTCCTGCATTTTGAAACCTCTCGTCCCCCTTTTCACAGTATCTTAATCTCCCTTCCATTGTAACGTTTCAAGAAATTTCAAGGGGTTAATATTTTAGCTCTTAATAAGATCATGGAATAAATAAACTGAAAGTAGTTTCTTGCTTGTTGTATGATTATACTCATAATTAAGATCATTATATTGTAGTGAATCTAATTGTACACATTCCTTTTAGTTTTTCACTTAACTTTTAGCACTTTAAAGAGAAATTTTGATGGCCCATATAAACCTATATCAAATAAACTATACCGCTGAGGCCCGAGGCAAATTCATCGGATGGGGCCCTTCCTAAATGCAAAGAAGCTCAAACAACGTTGAAACTACTAAAGTACGTACTAAAAGCTATTATAATTATTGTGTGCATTTTTCGTTGATTTTTCTAGATTTTCATATTGGATTGAAATTGCAATTTTATTTTTACTCAAAATTTTAATTATTAAAATTTCTTTTTTCGATCTTTCCGTCAGAAAAAGTGTTAATGACATCATCAAAGTTCGAATTTCGGGCCGTGGAATGTTTGGTGGATAAAATAGCTAAGATGCTTATCCCGTCTTGTCCCATAAAATTTCTTTTAAGTTTTTATCAATTTTAATTTTGGAAAAGATCGCTCGGCACTAGTCGCAGTCACAGGAATGGTTACAAAAACAGAAATGCAGTGCACACTTCAGGAAAGTTTGAAGACATAAAATGATTCTTTATGATTCATAATTCAGCAATTTGTCTTATAGAAGATGACTTTTCTATTTTGTGACTAAACGTGGATCGAAAACAGAATTTCCTAGGGAACGAGACAAATATGTCTTTTTTTATATAAATCTACAAATTGTAAAGCCTTTTGAGTCACAAAACTTTTGAGTTCTGTCCCAAACCGTCAGTAACGTGTCACAAACAATTGGTAAAGAGAAAAATTTTAAAATCAAAAATTTAAAAATAAGTGGTGGCTAGTCGTTAGTAGGTATCTAAAACTGGACGATATAGTTTTCTTATAAATGCATTCAAATCTTGATGTATTTTTCATTTAAAATGTGTATGTAATTTTTTAATTAACTTAAATTAATTGAAAACAAAACTATTTTTTACTAAATTTTGTAAAGAAATGTTAGGATCCTCCTGTGCTCGCGGCCCTCTCGGGTCAGAGACCCCTAGCATTTTGCGCATTCTGCCACCCCATTGTTACGCCACTGACTCACACAAACCTATGTTGGAATAAATATGTATCGCAAAATTCAATGAGTCAAAAATCTATAACAAATTTTAATTGCTTTGAGTACGAAGAATATTTAATGTTGTAAAGTGATAACTTATAAGATTGAAAATATTGTTACGCAACGCATATTACGTAGTCCGTCCACCCCCAACCACTCATCCCCAATATAAATAAGACATTTCGCCACAATCTGTTAATCACGCCTCTCTGCAAATCGTGACGCTTGAGTGAATGAACTCACTGAGAAATACGGTACATAACAATCCTTTTCGGCTCCCTTCTTCGTTGCCTGGAAGAACTTCAAGGTAAAAAGAATCAGTGATTAAAATGCTGATATACGAGAAAACTTTTCTTCGCAAAATGCAACATAGCATCATTCATGAACGAAGCACAAGCGTGGGATGCGCAAACAAGGAATTGGTTTTATCATAAATGTACATCATGCGACGATGAAATGCTTCATTACCTTTCTGAAAAATCGACTCATAAACCATACAATATTAATAAAATCAAAGAATATAATGATAAGAGCAGAGAAGAATAGAATAAAAGGGAAATGATAAAATAACATAATGCTGAGAGAAAAAAGCACCGTAAATTCCATAAAAATGTCACTGAAGTTTATGAGCACTTCTCTCATGCAAAATTTAATTTATGTGACGTTAACCTAAAGAAAGCAATAAATGGAAATGGAGCAGAAAATATTAAAATTTTAACGAAGAAAAGAAGTATTTCGACTAAAAAGGGACTAATTGAAACAAGTTAAGATCATTATTCACGTTCAAAGTCATACAGAATGAAATTTATAAGAAGAAGAAAAGTAGAAGAAAAGTTCGGGGTGTAAACTGTAGTCAATAGCACAGTGGTTTCCGGTTAATATATGTAGTTTACCAATAATTTAGAAAATAATAATTTGCGTTTATTGGCTCTATAACTGTAGCGTCTGTATGTCATATTACGGGCCGGTATCATTTCTTAATGTATTAGTTCCTGATAAAGTAACAACCTAGAGGTATTTGTTCTCATCTCGAATGTGTTTTTCTTGCTTGTGGTACGCTTGCCTTGGATTAAATTTTGAAGAAATGGGGAAGTCCCGTGAATAAATATTTCATCTTCATAAGAGTGAAAAAACTATATATGTAATTTCGTTTATTCCGTTGACAGTGATAATATTAATATAATCAAGCCCACTATATTTCTTAATGATGTTTAACAAATAGGTGAAGTAAGTTGAGGACAATTTGTCACGTCATAGCAAAAATGATTAGAAAATTGCATTACGCATCAGAGAGAGCTGACCTTCCAAAATGGTGGTCACGTGGAACAAATGAGATTTTTTTAAAAATGTCACGAAAGCATTTACTTATGAAATAAATCATGTTCTTTCGACAAAAGGAATTGGAATTTTATAAAATGAACCCTTTTTAAATTTCTATTTTGAAATACAATGAACCCTTTTTAAATTTCTATTTTGAAATACGAATATGTCGAATATGCCCTGGAGCGTACCATACTTCGGAGACCACTGAACTGGAGCATGCATTAGAAAATGAAAGCAGAGAAAGCACCGCAGCACAAAGCAGATAGGTAGTTGTTACCTTGAAGAAGTCCGCGGCCGTGCGATGATAGGAGGGGGGACTTGGGGAAGCGGAGGAAGAGATGGCGGTACCGCCTCCACCACCCCGACTGCCCACCTCATGCAACGAGAGTCCACCCCCACCCCCTCCAGCCGCCACCGCCGTGGACGCCAGATCGAGACGCAGGCCTCGCCAATCGGCATCCCCGATGTCGTCGAACACCACCACTTCCCCACCAGCCACCATAGCGACATTGAGAGGCGGGGGCGGGGACACGCCGGGCCCACCCGCAACCACTCCCCCTCCCCCGCCTCCGCTGCCGCTGCCGCGCGCGTGACGCACCGAACGCACCTCCGTCGAGAACACCGTCTCCGTCACCTCCCGCGCTCCGCGTCCTTTGCGACCTTCAGAGCTGTTCCTGGAACACAAACACAAGGATCGAGTAACGAACATAATCAACGTATCAAAATATGTGCGTGTAAATGTTTATTTACAATTATAATCTAAGGAAAATTTTAAAAATACAGTCAAAGGTGGATTTGTAATTTTAGTGCCCCCAGGCTATAGTAAATACAGCGCTCTTTGCAAGCAGATTTTATATACATATATTTTAAATATTGATGTAATAAACAAAGTAAATATTATACATATTTTTATTTATCATTTTTATTATTATTGTAACGAACAAAGCAGTATAAAGTATATATCTATCATCTATCAAATTTATATTACACACATCTAAAAACACTTCAACCAGTTTAAAATTCATAGGGGGTCTTTGCTGATCCAACGAAAATATTCAAAATTATTTTTTAGAGAACAAAAAAGTAACATATATTTAGAAATTTTTTTTTTCGAATGTTATAATTTTTCGGTTACTTTCTCTTGGCGCCCCCAAAATCTTGTGCTCCCAGGCAATAACCTACATTGCCTATGCCTAAATCCGCCTCTGAATATAGTAATTTGTATGAGACCTATATTGCATAAAAATTGATTACTTTGTTTACCTCATTCAATATACTCTTCTATGGATTAAAGATTAGTAATTATTGTTCAAAATTAAATATTACGTGTAGCCTATAGGGTTAAGTTGTGGTGGCCGGGAGAATGTATTTCTGTACCCGTGGGCTCACCTTTGCTCTGATGTGCCGTGATGCACATCTTTGCTGTGTAGTGACTCACCCCTATGTTTTTTTAAATCTCTTTGTTTTCAATATCCAGTGTTTTGAGTATATTTTTGGCACTTAATTTTCATATAGAATAATTACCAAGTGTTATCTCCACAGTATATTGTTTTATTATTTCCATTTCAACAGGATTACTGTAAGTTGGTAAGGATTATCTATTCGCAATTATTCATAATTATTGGAAAAAGAGGAAAGAAAAATGTAATATTTCACGATAAGTTACACAAAATCTGTCATTAAATATAAAAAAATATGGGAAATAACGTCAGCGTAAAAAAATATATTTTGCAGCAATACATAATAAAGAGTACCCCGATCACCGAGGTAATTCCTATCCCTCTTGCTCCTGAACAAATGTAGCTTCGTAAGTCAATTCGGTTGAACGACTCATGGAATGAGAGGAACATAAAAGGGATGCAGATTGATCGTAACCTTCCACACAATTGTGGAACTACTTTACAATCTACTTTACAACTTCAAAGTAGCAGTTAAGTTGTCGAATTCTCAAGAAGTAGAAAGAGATGAAGACTATTACTCTGGTATTTTTGCACATTTTTACATATCTATACAGTGCACATTTTCTACATTCGCTATTCATAGAAAACTAATGAAAATATTGCGAACAGATTCGGGAACGAACATAAAAAACTATGATGCAAAAATTGAAAGACATTTCTATCAGACCATCAGGCGGATCACTTCCCATACTTACGACTCCATTCCTCCGGCAAGTCAGATCGAGTTACGATGAAAAGAGTAGAAATTAAGGAACGAAAAGATAAAAAGTCGTTTTAGGGGACGTAATTACAATATAATAGAAAATTAGAGCAACACTTTAATTATAACTTCACTATTTGAGAACATCAGAATATTTATGAAGGAGTCTTTAAGTCTTATTTCCGAGCAAATACTCCGAATCCCGTATTCCATCCTATGATCCGATCGGAGAAACTGTTGTGGGGGTTGCATAAACAGCGCAAGCTTAAATTATGCAAATCAAGAGTAATTTCATGATTTTTAAATATGTTTCTCTATACATAATCTTGTGAAAACGGAAATCAGCCTTAGCAACGAAGTCGGATTACTTTTTTAATATGGCAATCTACCCAGTATTCGCAATATCAAAATGTATTAGTGAAAATATTAGCGCTTCGTTCATCCAATTTTGTTCATCTCTACATAAATGAAATGTTTTTCTGAAACATCTCATAACGTCGTAAGTAAATAACAGATTCATTTATTATTAAAAATAATAAAAAGTATGGGTATCCTCCAGCGCAAATATTTCGACATCATTTGCTGACTTCATAAGGGGATTAGGTGCAAATAACACCCGGTACTCTAAAAATAAACAGAATTGCAATCACAACGAAGGTTGGCATTCTTCGAAGATATCTATTACTAGACTGGAGTGTTTGAAAACAATTCCATTACGGCCGTCAACAGGAAACATGACGGGGCGCGCCGGAATCAGCGTTCATTAAGGAAAGATGCCACGTGTTTACAAGACGATCGATTAGCAGAACATCAAAAAGGCTGATGCGAACAACGATACTGAAAGGGAATCGAAGAGCGTAATACGGCTAATGGGAAAAATACCTGCGGAAGAGCTCGGATCTCATCAGACACACGTATCAGTAAGTCGAGCAGATTCACGGGAGACTTCAAGTCCACAGACAGAATGAGCTTATAATGCAATCCATCACACGCAGCTGACAAGCATGGTCGTGTTTTTCCTGCTAATTACTCGTTCCCTTCAGATAACATCCAACGATTGCGAAGAATAAATGTACTTTGATTAGAATGACGCATAATGAGCGGAGAATCTGTAAATAAGTTGCAGGTCGAACGAAATGAATTAAAGTGGTTATCCTTAATATGAAGCTAGTAATTAAAGAGAATCTCGTAAAAATATTGCGCCAAGCCAAACATAAATTGATATTCGTTACAACGCAATTATGCGAGTTTCTATCATTAACAATTTTGCAATGCCAGAGGTAGGACTCGTACTAGGGAACACTATTACTATGTGTCGAAAGGGTAATTAAATCATGGATGATCATTGATTAAGCAAGCAATAGATGACGAGGAATTATTGACGGGAGAAGATGGATCGATGCAGAAATGATCTTTTGAACATTCTCACAAAATTCAGTACGAACAAAATTTAAAAAAAATTGAAACTAAGGCATCCAAACCAGCTTTCCATATCACAATTTTCTGGCTATTAAAAAGAGTTAAGCTAACTTATACGTATGATTTTATAATTTGTTACACCTAACGACGACTGAATCCGTAAATCGGAAATGTTGTTTTGTTCTTCGAAGCACAAAATAAATATTATTCGTTTCTAACAAGGAATTAAGGTCCCTTCCGTGGCTACGGACTCAGAGAGATCGCTCGTCACCAAGTCAATCCGGGTTCAATTCCCAGGTGGGGCAAGATACAATTTGTAGCTTTTCATTTCCATGTCTCAGTTTAAATATCTGGGATGTATTAAAAGTTCACCCTCTGCGGCTAACAACCGCAGTAGTAATACTCGGATACAGCAATCTGGATCCTAACTAGACGCTGTTCCTCGGATCTCGGTAAAATTCACGATGTGTCTAGTGAGTAAACTCACACAAAAGCTGAGCCTTATTGGCACTCGTCATTCGTGGTCCTTAGCTAGTCGAAACGAGATACATAAGGTCGTAAGTTTTAAATTATTTATTTATTTTGATAATAGTTCTTTTACTACGAAGGGTATATATTTACTCATAAGTTAGAAATCTTTTAGAGCTTCTTTTTTCAAGAATTTTTCAGAAAGCACCTTTAGAACCGAACGTTGTGGTACGTTATGCCAATGTTTCCAATAAAATTAATAATAAATAAATAAATAAATTTATTGTCAAAAAACAGTACAAACTGCGTATGACCACGTGGAGGGAAAAAAACTAATTTACTCTCCGGAAGCAAGCAAGGGACCATCCCATCAATTCCGATCAAGGGCCCTAAGGCAGAGGCGGATTCAAAA